>BPLR01005989.1:0-41392 GCA_021605095.1 Caerostris extrusa | reverse complement strand
ATGCAATTGGTATCGATTTAATTTTAATGGATGGCTTATTTAAATCCACATAGTTATCATTTGGTTTGAAAAATAGGGAGTTTGTTGTATTAATCTGTCAGTTAGATCTCCAGATGCAAACATTGCATAGCATACTGGATGCTATCTAAAAGAAAAACAAAGTACCTGTGGTTCCATCTCCCAATTCTGAAAAAATACTCAAGGGCCATTTGAAACTGAAGATATTATACGAGGCTAACGTTGGAGGTTCTGTTAGAGCTACCATAAAATCATAAATTACAATTTGATTTTCAATATAATTACGTTCATAAATTTAGCCGCCCTATTCAATAATTTTTTCTGAAATATTTTTAGCTATGAATTTTTTATTCTATTCAGATCAATCGCCATTCACGTCATTTGAGTCACACATGCTATAACATTGTGTGTATTACACAAGGCACAATAGTAAGACCAAGTTTTCGAGAGCACTCTTCCAATTTTTCAATTCCCTTCGGACACAATGCGCACTTTGTACTACGACACTTTTTTTCCAATCTCAATGTGTTAAAGAAGTCGTGACCAGGATAACGCCCTTTAAACTTACGCTTATGATTTCGTTGAATATACAAGTCAATTCAAACATTATCCCAGAAGTAGATCTTTGGAGTTAGAGCAATAACCAAAGTACTTACAGTGAATACTGGTAGTTACATGGAACAATATAGGTTTCATTTTGGTGAAACGACACGAAGATCCATGCAGTGTGAGCTGGCGTTATGTGATTATTTAAAAAAAACCTGCGAAATGAAGCATCTTTCCATAAGTAACTTAGCCTACCTGCGACCAACTTCACGCAAACGACGCATGGCACCTCAAATGCAACTATTCATACTGACCCAGCAGTTTATCCCGGCCACGGAAAAGAAAATCATAATGCCATACGGTAATTGAAAACGATCAACATGACTTTGATTTTTTGAGCACCTTTGGTACCTTTGCTCATTTAGTCTTAACTTTACTTTTGTCACACCATATTGGCTAGTTACTCAAACGTGTTATCATCGCAAGGAGTCTCTAATTGCAATCTGACTATTTGCAAGCGGCAATTTTTAAATTTTGGACGTGAGCTTTGTCGGTTGAGATTGACGGTTATTAAGAGGGCTCTCTGCCTTCTTTTGAACTGTTTATACACACTCGCAAACATTTCTTTCCGATATAGTTTTGCTCACCGAATTCCTTCTGTATTATATGTTTCCGCAGACGAATATTCATTCCGCAAATAAAATGCAATGCAAGTTCTTTGCTCAAAAATTCAGGCATTTCTAAAATCAGCGGTATCTCACAAAAGCCAAGCGTAACTCAAACACTAATAAATATTTTTGAGTGAAATTTCACACAGATGTCAAGGACAGGGCCAATAACCTAAAATAGAAAAAAAAATTAAAATTTATATGGTAAGAAAATTTAAATTGAAAATTTTTTTTTTACTTTTTTCTATGTTAATACTTCCTTTCATTAATATCTGTCATTTCTTGAGACAATCTATCCAAGTGAAAAATCTTTTTAATTTTTTCCAACGCCAACGTGCACGTATATTATTTCATTGAAACTAAAAAAAGAAATATTAGCAGGTAGATTTTCCTCCCGTTAATGAAAGACTTATTTATTATGAAAATTAACTGGTTTTTTTCAAACACATTTATTGTTACATAAACCAGTATTAGCCATATCGTTTCTTTTTAATTAAACTAGATTAGATTGTCTCAAGTTCTTAATTATCCTAGAAAAATTTAATCAAGAGCTAGTTTCTATGCATTCGCTTAAAGAACTGTTGCAAATGATTAACTCGAAAAAAATAAGATGTCTAATTTTAATATTTTCATGTGTAAAAAAAAAAAAGAACTTTAATTTACTTTTTCTTTATTATTAAAAACATAATTTTCATGCGCATAATTACTTGTTTAATATTTATCAATTTTGCATTTTTTTTATATTTTGTTGTTAGTATTTTTTTTCATCTAATATTTATGAGGTAGAACAGATTGTACGTTAAAACAAAGTTTAAACTTTTCTTTCATTAAAATGAGAAACTTTTGTTATGTTCTTTCATATGTAATGACAATGTTTCTATTTATACTTATGATATTGTATACGTCAGAAAATTATTAAGGGAATTATTTACAAATAATGAAATTCAATATATTATACGCATTAAAATATATCATTAGTATGTATAATGTGCACAAAAATATATAAACATTTAAAAATATAAAATTAGTAATAAAAAAAATTAAATTAATTTAGATTTAATGATTTACTTAATCATTTTTACAAAATTAATTTAACAAATTAAATTAAATTGACATAGATTTAATTATTATTAATTTTTATTTAATAATGATTAAATTAATTAATCATTTATTTAATTAATTTAACAAATTAAAATAAATTAATTTAGATTTAATGATTATTAATTATTATTTATTAATGGCTAAATTAATTAACCATTTTTGAAATTAATTAATAAAACAAACTAAATTAAATTAATTTTTTAATTATTACAAATAAATTTAGTAACAAAATAGAAATATAAAAATTTAGTAATAATAATATAAAACATTTTTCCATAAACATAAAAAAAAGTAAACCTTCGTAGCACTTCAAGTAGAACTTCAGGGACAACTTTTAAAAGTAAAACATAAAAAGTGACTGTTTTTTTTTTTTGGTTACGTCTTATATTAATTATACGGGTAGCAATTGAAATAAGCAATAAATAATGCCCATATGAGGTCGGATGTACTGGTAAAACTATAAATATAAAACAACTAGAATTTAACGTAAATCTTAGAGGAATTGAAAACATTAAGGATAAAGTAAATACTCATACTCAATCACCAGAAAAATTAAGAATATTTATATCTTACACTGACACTATTAGTTATTTGAAGTTTTATAATTATAATAATTTTCGAGTCTAGGTTAACCGGTCTTTCTTTTTTAGAAATCAAATTAGAGGTAAAAAAAATATATTGTTGTTCCTAATCCTCAGTGGCCTGTAGTGCGAGACAGACATCCCACGAAGATTATCTACTCATGGAAAGAGTGAAAGGGGCTTAGATGGCCGGGTGGCTAGCGCTCTGGCACTCGGCACCACAGGTTTCGGGTTCGATTCCCGATGATGATGATGGACAGAGTGAAAGGGACAGTTTCAGTGATGATGAAACAATTGTACGGTGTCATGGCTGTTTGTAGTGGTTCGGAATCCACTTTAAACTGTAGGTCCCAGTCTAACATGACTGTAGAGCGTTGGGCGGCTGACAACCCTACTCCGTAAAAGAAGACATCTCATGTTTCGAAATCTGCCAGTAAGTAGAGGGCCTTGGCCCACCATGGGGCTGTTGAGGCATCATGATGATGGAAATAGTGAAAGATCAGTTTCTGTGGTGATGGAACAATTGTACATAGAAGTACGACTTGGATATGTGTCGGTGAAGAAGGAGGGATGTGCCTCCCGGAAGAATTTTAGGAGAGCACTGCTCTACATTTGCGTATAGTAACGAAGAAAATTCGTGAAACTGTCATCAAATAGTTTCACTAACAAAGAAAAGATGCTGAAAATCACAAACGCCATCGAGTCTGCTCGTTTGAACTTCAACCCTAATGATTTGGTACCAGTCTGACTTGAATCCGTCACACTGAAATATTTGTAGTGGGACAGGTTGACAGCCTTAAGCGCTACAGTCATATTAGACCGAGAACTACGGTTTAAAGTGGATTCCAAATAGCTAAAAACATAACTATGGTAACTCGAACCCTGTGTGAACAAAGAATAAGACCGTTAGTCACTCGGCTATCAAACCCTGTGTACTCAATTAGTATGTATATAATTATAAAATAAATTATATAGAAGAACATGTTTTCTTTTTTTATAGGGAGGGTTGTCAGCCCTAAGTCCAATAGCCATATTAGACCGAAATCTACGATTTGGAATGAATTTCAAACCACTACAAGCATCCATACTATAGCCTGGACACGAACTCTGTAGCACCAAGTGCCAGAGAGCTAATCACTTGTTCATCGTGCTCCAACATATCAATCAATATTTAAAGTAACTGTAAAAGTGATTCATTATTATCATCAGTGGCGCAACAGCCCAAGTTCGTCTGCTTACTGGCAGATTTCGGGACAGAAAAATGTTTTCTTTATACGGGGTACAGTTGTTAGTAATACGTCCAACGCTTTACAGTCATATTAGACGGGGATCTAGGGTATGGAGTGGATCTAAAACCACTACAAGCATCAATGGTACCACTGGAATTCAAACCCGTAACCTGTGTGCACCGAGAGCAAGAGCGCTAGTCACCCGGCCATCAAGTTCCGTGTACACAATTAGTATGTACATAATAATAAAATAAATTATATAAAAGAAAATGTTTTCTTTTTACGGGTAGGGTTGTCAGCCCTACAGTTATATTACACCTGGACAGATGGTTTTAAATATAATCCAATCACTACAAAAATCCATGACACCTCCAGGATTCGGACCCTGTCGCAATCGAGTGCCACATCGCTGGTCATTTGGCCATCGTTCCCCAACATATCAACTACTATTTAAAATAAACTACAAAAGTGAGTCATCATCATCATCAGTGGCGTAACAGCCCCATGGTGAGCAAACGCCGTCTGTCAAAAGGCAGATTTGGGGACTGGAGAATTTATCTTTTACATGGGGTGGTTGTCAGCCTTTCGCCCAACGCTCTACCATCCTATTAGACCGGTACCTACGGCTTAAATTGGATTCCAAACCACTAAACAGATCAAAGGCACCACCGGCACTCGAACGCGTAACCTGTGACATCGAGCTCAGATCGCTAATCACTCAGCTATCAGGCTAGATTGTCTCCATTTATTCTTAGAGGGCCGTATATGTCAAACTATTCAATTATTTATGAGGTAAATATTTATATGAGGTAATTATTTATGAGGTAAATATTTATATGAGGTAATGAGGTAATTATTTAGGAGGTAAATATATTGACATGTCATCTTTTATAATTGTGAAGATGACAAGTCAACCTTCTTCTTCTTCATTGACCCAACAACTGCATGCTGTTGTGGTCAAGTGTCAAATGGTCAAGTGGTCAAATGGTCAAGTCTATATGCTTATTGGCAGATTTCGTGACAGGAGATGAATTCTTTTTTTACAGGGTAGGGTTGCCAGCAGTACGCCCAACGCTCTACATTCATATTATACCGGGACCTACGGTATAAAATGGATTCCAAACGACTACAAGCATCCATGGCACTGCCGGGACTAAAACCATAAAACCTATGACACCGATCTCTAGCCACTCGTCCATCAGGCCCCAAAAAGTCAACAATTATTAAAAAAAAAACTATAAAAGTTAGTAAAATAAGATAATTAACAGAACATACATTTTGCTACTAATTTGTAAATATTCGGGATTTACAAATTTAAAATAATTAATTAAATAATTTTAAAGTAAATTTTTGTTTCGATTTGTAATTTTAACTCAAGTATAGCCTTATTTCAAAAGTTTTCTTACTCTAGGAAGCTGTCATATTTCGAGACATCTCTAACTATCCTAATCCCCACTTAAAAGCATTTCAAACCATTCTGATAAGAAGATTTCCCTGGATTAGTGTTTGCTGTCATTTTTGCAATTCTTCTCCAGACTTCCCTGCAGCCCTACATTCTGGCACTACTTAAAATCTCTTCACTCTTAGGATAAATTATCCAACAATTTCTCAGGCGGCCTACTTCTTTTTTAAACGTAATGTTAAAAGAAAAGATTTATTGGAGAGAATAGAATTTTTATTGGAAAATATCTTAATGCATTTTACATTAAATGTCGATAAGCTTTAAAACGAGATTCTTTTTCAAAAGGAATTTAGTATAAAAGTAATATTCTTTTAAATTTTTAATATTTTTAAAAACTTTCAGTGAATGCACTTTACTTGTTTCATAATATCCATGCAGTTTTTAAATGAATATCGTAAATAATTGTTAAGAAAGAAAACAAAATCAGGAAAACGTTTTCTTTGTTAATTTTATTTAAACATGATTTAAACTGATTAAATAAATTAAAAAGAATCGTCCAATTTCAAATTATTGTATTGCAAATTATTACCATTAATAATTATCATCATCATTATCAGTGCCCCAACAATCCTATGATGGATGAAGTCCGTCTGACTACTGGCAGATTTCGAGAAAGACGATGTTTTTATGCGATAGTGTTGCCAGCCCAATTCCTAATGCTCTACAGTCATATTAGACCAGGATCTATGGTTTAGAATGGATTCCGCACCACTAGAAACATCCACGGCACAACCGGGACTCGAATGCGAAATCCTGTGGCATCGAACTCTAGTTCTCTGCCCTCAGGTACCAAATAATGAACAACTATCTTTATCAGTGTCACAGCAGCCCCATGGGGGCGAAGCCCGTCTGACTTTTGGCAGATTTCAAGACAGTAGATGTACCATTTTTTAAAGGGGTAGGTTTCTCAGCACTACGGCCAAAGTTCTACAGTCAAATTAGACCGGGACCTACTGTTTAAAGTGGATTCCAAACCACTACCGACATCCATGGCACCGCCGGGACTCGAACACCGTACCTCCGTGTGCCAGAGCGCTAGTCACTCAGACATCAGGCCCCACTATGCTAACCACTGTAAATTTAACTGAAGTACAGCATTATGTCAAAAGTTGTCTTACTCTAGGAAGCTGTCACAACTCTAACTATCCTAATCCCCACTTGAAAGTGCTTCCATCCATTCTGAGTACCTGATAAGAAGATTTCCCTGGATTAGTATTTTCTGTCATTTTTGCAATTCTCATCCAGACTTCCTACAGCCCTACGTTCCGGCACTACTTAAAATCTCGTCACTCATCGGATACACTATCCAACAATTCCTGAGACGGCCTACTTCAACTTAAGCAAAAGTTTTATGAAAAGTTTATCGGAAAGAAAATAATTTTTATTGGAAACATTTTAATGTATTTTACATAAAATGCGGATAAGCTTAAAATGGGATTATTTTTCAAAAGGAATTTAATTTAAAAAGTAATATTCCTGAAATTTTTTTTTTAATATTTTTAAAAACTTTCAGTTATCTGCACTCGTTCAGTTAATGCAAATATCTTGCTTCCAAATATTTATGTAGTTTTTAAATGAATATCGATGAAAATATTTCCAGACTTAACGTTAAATTGCTTCTTTAAAACTTTTGCAATAGAGCATATCAATTTAATGTAAAATTGAAATATGTACTTCAAACAAAATGCATTTTGCAAAACTAAATTTTATCGAAACATTAAACTAACCAATTCTTTTTAGTCTATAACTGAAGTTTTTAAATGGATTAAAAAAAATTGTTTTGAATATTTTCCTGTATATTTTTACTTATTAGACTTTTCTCGAATATTTTTTTTTTGTTCTAATGCAGCTGGCAAACACTTAAACAGCTTGGTCTTGGATGCCTTAAGGCAAGTACTGCACAGACGTTACTCACTTTGCAGTACCCAGGGGCGCGTGTAACTTGAAGAGAAGCCACGGATGCGGAGTAACAATGCCCCCGCAACGCTCCTGTTAGGACCGGGACCTACGGTTTCGAAGTGGATTCCGAACCACTACAAACATCCATGGCACCGCCGGGACTCGAACCCGATACCTGTGGTACCGAGTGCCAGAGCGCTAGCCGCTCGGCCATTCAGGCCCGCTTTTTCTCGAATATTAATGTACATTTTCAGTTTGTGTACGCTTTCAACATATTCAAATCAAACTTATCCATATTGCTTAAAAGTAATTAGTTTTTTTTTTTTTTAAGAAATAAAAATCAGGAGAAAGTGTTCTTTATTAATTTTTTTTTAAACATGATTTAAATTGATTAAATAAATATGAAAGAATCATCTAATTTCAAAATCATTTTTAACTTTAATCATCATCATCATCATCATCAGTGGTGTAACAGCCCCATGCTGTGACAAATTCGTCTGATTCTGTAGATTTTGACACAGAAGATGCCTTTCTTTTTCTTTCTGCTTTGGGCTCACAACTCTACGGGGTAGAGTTCTGAGCCCAACGCTCTACATCCGGGACCTACGGTTAAAAGTGGATTCCGAGGCATTACAAACAACCATGGCACTGCCAAGACTTGAATGAAACCTGCGGCACCGAGCGATAGTAACTCGGCCATCAGGCCCCTTTATTAGATTTCTAACGAATATTAATCTACATTTTCATTTCCTTTTTTATGTTTTCAACATATTGCAAGTCTAACTTGGAAATTTTGTTCCATATTATTTAAAAATAAAGAAATCAAATTCAGGAAAAATTTTGTTTATTAATTTTCTTTAAACAGGACTTAAACTGATTAAATAAATAAAGAAGGATCATCCAATTTAAAATTATTGTATTTTTAACATTAAGGATGGGGCAGTAAGTAATAAACATTTGAATGTAGAATGACTTTGAAGTTAAAGATTACGGGATGGGTTCAAAACATGCAAAGGCCTCAAAGACTGGAGGTTGGAGGGAGTTGGCCCTAGAGGATGTTGTGGACCCCTTAAATGTATTCCTTGGGAATGTTTGGAAAAATTATTTAAAAAATGGATGCCATATAATTGCTTTCTGGGGTTTTTACCCTGATAAAGCTGCAGGGGCCTGAATGGCCGAGTGGCTAGAGCTCTGGCGCTCGGTACCACAGGTTTGGATGTTTGTAGTGGTTCGGAATCCACTTCCGAAACCGTTCGAGTCCCGGCGATGCCATGGATGTTTGTAGTGGTTAGGATTCCACTTTAAACTGTAGGTCCCGGTCTGTTTAGCCCTCGTGCGTATAAGATGACCGTAGAGCGACAAACCAAACCAAACTGATAAAGCTGCAACAAATCAGCCCTTGTTGGAAACTACTACATATTTGGTTAATGGTTATTAAATGTCTGGAAATTACGCATGTGAATGTTCTATGAAAATCCTTTTTGTATAATACACAGTTGTTGTTGTTGTTGTCGTATCCCTCAGGGAAAGAGAAAAGAAGGGTGCAACATCTGTTCTGATGGAGTACCCGTAGGTAGAAGTCTGACTTCTGCTCCGTGACGCTCTTACAGTCATAGGAGACCGGGACATGCGGCTTAAAGTGGACTCCGAACCACTACAAACATCCATGGGACTCGAACCCGGAACCTGTGGCACCGAGCGCCAGACACTCGGCCATTGAGGCCCATAATACACAGTGCCAATTATAATTGTTTACTAAATAGCAGAAATAAATTAAGTTAAAAATGATTTGGGGTATAGGGGATTTATGTATTATGCGTCGATAACGATTTCATTGGTTTGTTACATATTTTTACTTTAATACAGGCCAAAAAAAAAAAAAAATTAACTGAGAGAAATCATCTAAATCAGCGTGTTAGATATGTTGGTCTCTGCAGGTATTACTCATTCAAGATTCTGTGTAAATCCATGCCTTGGGATTCTCTTCAAAACACTCTGGTTTATTGAACTTTTTCTTTTAAGTCTGGTGATTTGTCTCGTTATTTACACCACCTGTAAACACTTGATAACGATTGATTCGATTTATTTTTCAACGAAATGTATGTTTAATAATAATTACTGACGACAACATGGAAGTGTTTTCTGTTTTACCATTTTAATTTCTTAAGAAATAAAAGCCAATTTTTAAAAACCACGTGTAACAAAAATTGGTTTTATGCACTAAAAATTAGATATGTCTGAACTTATATTTATGTTTAATTCGGAATTCAGTAACTTATTATTTTTATAAATACATCCATTTCTTAAAAATAAGATAGGATGGAATTTCTTGTGTTTAACGTTCTGGACTTCAGAACGAATTCGTAGCTTGCAGCAAATTGAACAGAACGGAAAGTTTTTGTTCAAACGAAATGTGGCACAAATCGATGACTATTTGGAATACGAACAAAAAGCAGGATGGTGCAGGTGTTCGTTCTAAACTTCGACAACAAGGAACACATAGCTGGTGAAGTGGTAGTTATTTATATAGTGGCCTACAAGTTCAAAAATTTATCGCGAAAAGTGATTCGGAAAGAATTGAAGGTAGGTTATTCTTTGGAAAATATAGTGTATGTTTAAGTTTAATTCTATATTATTGCAAATAAAATGACAATATGAACTGAGCAGATCAATAGATTTAACAAAGATGCTATTGCACAAAAAATAGTTAAATATAAAAAAAAAATTCTTAAATGAAAATTATTTAGATCATTAAAAAGTTTTCAGACCTTTAATTTATTCATCAAAAGGAACATTGATTAAATATTCTAAAACAAGCTGAAATCATTAACATAATATATTTTGACATATTAAGAAATTGTAAAAATAGAAGCTGTGAAAATTTCAGTATTGATTGTACTCGTATTTCAGTTTTTTCACTGTTATATATATGTGTTATATATAAATAAATAAATATATGTATATATGTTGTTTATGTGTGTACGTTATATGTACAATAAACATATATACACACTCAAGAGCCAAAACATTATGACCACCTGTCAATAACGAGTTGGCCATATTTATATATCTCTCAGCAGCAGTTAAATACTGCTTCCACCTGATCACGTGCCTTCCACGTCATCCAGGCGAGTTCATTGCAAAATGTAGGGGTGGTCATAATATTTTGGCTCTTGAGTGTATGCTATATATGTATATGTGTGTTATATATGTTTGTGGCCTCTGCTCTCTAGCGCTCGGTACCGCAGGTTTCGGGTTCGAGTCCCGGCGGTGCCATGAGTGTTTGTAGTGGTCCGGAATCCACTTTTTAAGCCGTAGTGTTGAGCGTTCGGCGTAGAGCTGAAAACCCTACCCCGTAAAAGAAAACATCTCTCGTCTCATAATATACCAGTAGGTAGACAGAATTGGTCCACAACGGGTTGTTGTACCAATGATGATGATATATGTGTGTGTGTTATTATATATGTAGATATATTGTTTTTTTGAAATCTTTAATAATAAAAGTGATAAACTTCCTGTGATTAAAAAGTCTATTTCAAAATGGAAGTATTATATAATAAGGCAATGACATAAATTCAAACTATTTTGCTCAAATTTTTCGTCGTGTTCTTAATTGCTTATGCATTCTGACTGTCAGCCGAAAATATTTTACATTATTTGAATGGGAACAGGAATCTAGAATTGAAATTCATATAACATTCATGAAGTCCTCCCATTTATAAACCAGAATCGTGCTTTCTAACAATCCTACTCCATTAAGGTCGCTGGAGACTAATCTGGATTGCATTAGGGTCGTCCGATTAAAATTTCATTACAGAATTCGGAAAATTTGAGCTTTTTGATTCTGCGGATATGGTTAGAGGAATGCTGAATTATCTCTTCGACATCATCTATTCAAGAATAGCACAAAAAATATTCTTATATATTTGGAATGAACTTGTTTTATTTATGGATGTCTTGATATTAACTTTCGGGCCTGAATGGCCGTGTGGCTAGCATTCTGGCGCTCGGTACCCCAGGTTTCGGGTTCGAGTCCCGGCGGTTCCATGGGTGTTTGTAGTGGTTCGGAATCCACTTTAAGTCGTAGGTCCCTGTCTAATAGGATCGTAGAGCGTTGCGGGGGTATTGTTACTCCGATTCCGTGGCTTATCTTCGAGTTGCACGCGCCACCTGGGTAATGCAAAGTGAGTAACGTCAGTGCAGCGCTTGCCTTAAGGCATCCAAGATCAAGCTGTTTAAGTGTTTGCCAGCTGCATTAGAAAGAAAGAAAAATATTAACTTTCAATCTTTTGGAAATAGTTATTTCTTTTTTTTGCTATTTATTCTGTAAAAATATACGTCACACATATGTGATCTATGTTCTACACTGGGCCTGAATGGCCGAGTGTAGCTCTCGGTTCTACAGGTTTCGGGTTCGAGTCTCGGCGGTGCCATGAATGTTTGTAGTGGTTCGGAATCACATTTAAGCCATAGGTCCCGGTCTCATATTACTGTAGAGCGTCACGGAGGCAAAGTCAGATTTCTACCTACGGTTGCTCCATCACAACAGAAGCTGCTTCCTTCTCCTTCAATGATGAGTACATATGGGCTCGACCAAGATGTCTGCCAAGTGGGATAGGAAACAACAACAACAACATATTCTACACTGGCATTTTGGTTGAAGCGTCATATGTAAAAGTTTCTTACTGATTACAATTTACTGGCAAGAAGTTAGTAAATTGTACTGAACTATTAAAATAATATTTCCTTTCATTTTTTAATAATAAATAGTCCAAGTAAGAGAAAACTATGCTTTGCTTTTGATGCCTTTTTAATTTAATTTAATTTAATTTTTAGATTTTAACTGAAACCAGTATGCAATTCATTTGATTGAGTTGGAATTGTAGTAGTTTTGCTTTTTGTTTGCCGTTGTCATTTTATGCGCACTTCAGGCTAATTAGAACGGGACCTACAGTTTAACGTGGATTCAGAACCACTAACAAACATCCATTCTATCACCAAGATTCGAACCTGAAGCCTGTGATACCAAAGGCCAGAGTGCTAGTCAATTGGCAATCAGGCTGCTGGATTTGTAATAAGACAATATATTATTTTAATGTAAAATTGCTGATTCTATTCATTCAAATTTGAGAACTCGTAACAAGATTACATTTTATTATTAATATAACATGTGGGCTGAAAGGTTCGTAGGCTGACACATAGATGCGCTACTAGTATTAAATCCATATGATTCTTAGTTATCCCTATTCTTCAAAAGACACGTGCATAAATTTGACAGCTGTTGCACTATTAGTATGTGAGTTATAGCATTTTTAGTGAAGTTAGAATCATCAATTCATTGTTGTTTTGGGTCGATTGTGAGCTCGCGCGGCGGCACCCACTTTGAATAGAGCTTTCGCATATCCAAATATTCATTCACGCTATGTCCCACACGTTCCTTTGATATCTTTAGGGTCTCAGCTATCTCAATCAACCTCACTTTACGGTTATCAGAAATTATTTTGTGGACTTTTTTGAGGTTTTCGTCGGTAACAGCCTCTTTGGGGCGTCCACTTCGTGCATCGGCCTCGGTGCTCATTTCGCCTCGTTTAAATTTAGCAAACCACTTCTCTACGGTTGATTTTCCTTTTGCAAAGTCGAATAATGTTTATCCAGCCGAGCCTTGGCTTCAATAGTATTTTTCGTCAAAAAGCAATGCTTTATTAACACACGAAATTCCTTCTTTTTCCATTTTTTCAAACTAACAAAAGTTGCTTCACTAAAAATTCTGTAACTCACATACTAATAGTGCAACAGCTGTCAAATTTATACAGGTGTCTTTAGAGGGTTATGGCTACTAAAAAAATTATATGGATTTAATGCTAGTAGCGCCATCTATGTGTCAGCCTATGAACGTTTCAGCCCCCCTGTTCAAAACTCTATTTAAAATATTCAATTTTAGTTTACATTTTTAATTTATTATTTTCTGCTTCTTAGAACGAAACACAACCTTCGCGTTTCTTTGTCATTTCCTTTGCTAAATCTGAATGTCGAAATGAAATTGATCGCAGTTGGAATGTTGAATTTGAAATCTGATCGAAATGTTTTTCAGTTTTCCAAGAATTTGTTCCTGAGAATAATTACTTTTAAAGGAATAGTCATTTCAGGCATTTATATTAAAGAATTCGATAGCTTTTCCATCTATTCTCGTACATAAATTCCTTTTAATCAATTCAATTTCGATTATAAACATATATAACAAGAAGAAAAATGATTGCTTCAGTATAATCTATCACATTTGAATATTTAAAAATACTCATTTTATGTTTTTTTTTCTTTGAAGGCAGCTAGGATTTGTCTCTTTTACACGAAAGCACTATTTGATTACAAAAAAAAATTTTTAAATAAAATCAATCTATTATTTTATTAACGGAACGATTTATTGGAATTATAAATTATTATATAGTTATGAATATGCAATTTAAAAATGCAATTGTAAAAATCTCCGAAAATAAGTTTTAGATTTACAAATAGATTAAATACATAAAATTATATTATAAATGTATCGTTCCAGCATTTTAAATTCAAAACGATGACATATTTACAATTACTTTTTCCAAGTATAGGAGTTATGATATATTTTTAGCCAAGGAATCGATTAAGCATGTTGATAGATTTTAACAGAAAAACATTTTTAACATTTTTCATTTGTTCAAATTTACTCTTTGAACTTTCCTCTTTGCTACTTTTAAACTTAAGGAAATGCTTTTCACATACACGTTTGCACAGTAACTAGAGATTAACAAGATTTCAAACGAATTTCTGCAATTTAGAAGCCTGACATTGTAATTCCTAGTTCACTCCAGGCCAATTTGCAAAAAATTGGAAGTTTATATCTAATTTAAGAACACACAGTAACTATTATATCAAGCTTGTCATTGATTGAACTGAACTTCTGCAGTTCAGAAGCTCGATATTCTTAATTCCAGCCCACTTCAAGGCAAATTACAAAAATTTAAAAGCAAATTTATGATTTGAAAATAAGATGGCATCAGTTGGATGGTGTTTGTCAGGGTTTCGTTATGAACTCGTGCAATTTAGAAGTCCGACATTCCAATTCCCCACATCACTCTAGGACAATTTACAAAAATTTGAAACAAAAATGAAACCTTAACTGATAGGAATCAAGCTTGTCAGTGATCGAACCTCAACCCCTGCAATTTAGAAACTCGACATTCCAACTGTCAGTCTACTCCAGGACAAATTACAAACATTTAAAAAGGTTATTTATGATTTGAGAATAGGGAGGACATCTGCTAGATGGCGTTTGTCAGGGTTTCGTGCTATTTAGAAGCCCCACATTCCAATTCATAGATCACTCCAAGACAATTTACAAAAATTTGGAACTTTTTAATTCTTATTTTTAGAAATGAAATAGTAACTGTTCTATGGTGTTTGTTAGATTTGAAAAGAAACTTCTACAGTTTAAAATACCAATATTCCAACTTCCAGATCCCTCAGAACAGTTTACAAAAGTTTGGGACTTTATTTCTTATTTAAGAATAAAACAGTAGTTTTCAATGGGGTTTGTCAGGTTTCGAAACGAACTCCTGCATTTCAAAACACCAGCATTCCAATTGCCAGATCATTCCACGACAATTTACCAAAATTCGGAAATTTATTTTTTATGTAATAAGGGCACTGCAATTGCTAGATGTTGTTTGTCGGGACTCGAATCAATCCCCTGCAGTTTAAATGCCCCACAATCCAATTTACAGATCACTCCAAGACAAATAAACAAACTTAAAAGTTTAGAGTTAGGTTTATACTCCAGCAAATTCAGGCTTATGTCTTATTATGAATTAGGTTTATGCTTCAGCAAATTCAGGTTTATATTCAGACAAATTCAAAGTCAAGGTCAAATTCAGGCAAATTCAGGTTTGGGTTTCAGCAAGTTCAGGTTTATGTTTTATAATGAGCTAGTTTATTCATAATTAAATTCCTCATTTAAAAATAAAAGATAATTTTATGGACTATAATAAAATAAGCATTGTTGAAATTTGAATCCTTTTAAAATCCGAAATATTGCCATTGATTTTATTGCTAATAAACGTTGTTGAAATTTTAATCTATCTACAATACGAAATATTTTCATTGGTGTTTTTGATAAATAAACGTTGTTAAAATTTAAAAACACCAACCAACACAATCCGTTCTACCTAATCTACAATACGAAATATATTTATTGATTTTTGTGATAATAAAAGTTATTGAAATTTAAAATCTATCTACAATCCGAAATATTGTCATTGATTTTTTTGATAATAAACATAGATTTAAATTTCAACAACGTTTATTATAAAAAGAAAATCCATCTACAATCAAAATATTTTCATTGATTTTTTTATAATAAAAATTGTTGAAATTTAAATCTATTTGCAATCCAAAATATTGTTATTGATTTTTTTTTTTTTCAATTCCTTCTATTAGCTCACACTCTCCCTATATATATCTTGTTCAAATTTTCAATCGTTCATAAAATACTTTTTATTCATCCACTCACGTTCAAATACATTTTCTTTGAACTTGTAGTGGATGACACTGATGTTAATACAGATTTTTCAAGTATTATTTCAGTAATTAAATTTAATTAATTAAATCAGTTTTTTTTGATTTAAGTTGCATATATCTACCCATAGATGGCGCCAGATAAACTTAAAAAAATGAATGAAAATTATTTACAAAGGTCTTTCTGCAATAGAGTGAAAAAAAAAAAGTAGGAATTGACTTTAAAATGTTTTTTTTTTTTTTTTTTTTTTATTACTTGTTATGAGAAACGTTATTGAAATTTAAATCTATCTACAATCCGATTATTTTTTATTGATTGTTTTTGTTCCTTTAACTCCCTCCACCATCCGCGCAGTGCGAGTGAAAAGTCTCAAACTACTTCCCGACTCCGACTACCCCTCATCCAGGAAAGTCAGGGAAAGGAGAATCCGGCTCAATCGTCCGGCAGCAGATGATAGGTCCCCCATCACTTCCTGGGCATGCGCGGAGGAGAGAGCGCGCAACAGATTGGCCGAGATTCTCTGACGGAGAATCGTCTGAAAAAAAAGGCTTCATTTAAGTGTGCACGCACTTTAGCACGTCCTCAGAAATCAAGACCAGACGTGCCTCGCTTGGCTCCTGACTCCCTCAACATCCTGACTCTGATCGACGTCCTGAAAGGTA
This sequence comes from Caerostris extrusa, assembly GCA_021605095.1. NCBI lineage: Eukaryota > Metazoa > Arthropoda > Arachnida > Araneae > Araneidae > Caerostris > Caerostris extrusa. Next base: position 24,678 of record BPLR01005989.1, on the reverse strand, counting down.
GGTCGATGTTTGTTGCAATTATTATTTTTTATTTGCGATGTCAGTTGTATTGTATGATTTGGAACAATTGAAGAAGTCTTCCTACTGTTTTGTTTGGTAGTGATTAAAGATTCTGGGATCTAACTTTTTTGGGGATCTTTTCGTTTGGCAAATAATTAAATTTAATGTAGTTAGTTAATGTATATTTTAAACTTAATGTTGATTCTATCATTTGTTGAAATATCATTTTTTGTTTTGTTTTTTATTTGCGATGTCAGTTGTATTATAGATGATTGAAAACAATTGAAGTTTTCCTACTTTTTTGTTTGGTTGCGATTAAAGATTCTGTTAGTATTTTGGAATCTTTTCCTTTGGCTATAATTTAAATATAATGTTATTTCAAAAAATGAGAGAATTAACATCTTTTTTTTTTTTTGTTTGCGATGTCGGTTGTAATGAAGTTTATTGTATGATTTCAAACAATTGAAGAAGCCTTCCTAAGTTTTTGTTTGGTTCTGATTAAAGATTGTGTCGTTATTTTGGAATCGTTCCGTTTGGCATATAATTTAAATTTAATTTTAAAATAATTTTAATAAATGATATTTCAACTATTATTTTTAGTTGAAATAATTTGAAATATCAATAAAGTTTGTTGTATAATTTTTGTGAAATTTCAATTAAATATGTTGGACTACTTCTCTGTTGTTGGACTTTTCGCTGTGTCATATAATTTTAAATTCTATAATTTGTTGAAATATCATTATTAATAATTTAAACTAAAAATAATAATAGTTGAAATATATTTCTAATATATTTTTAATTATTTAATTTAAATATAATTTTGTTAATTCTACAATTTGCTGAAATATCATTTTTTTGTTTGCGATGTCAGTTGTAATACAGTTTATTGCATGATTTCAAACGATTGAAGAAGTCTTCCTATTTTTTTATTTGGTTGCGATTAAAGATTCTGTTAGTATTTTGGAATCTTTTCCTTTAGGCCTATAATTTAAATTTAATGTTATTTCAATAAATGATAGAACTAACATCTTTTTTTTTGTTTGTGATGTCAGTTGTGTTACAGTTTATTGTATGATTGGAAACAATTGAAGTTTTCCTACTTTTTTTTGTTTGGTTGTGATTAAAGAAACTGTCACTATTTTGGGATCGTTTCCTTTGGCATATAATTTAAATTTAATTTTAAAAAAAAAATGATATTTTAACTATTATGTTTAGTTGAAATATCAATGAAGTTTGTTATATAATTTTTGTGAAATTTCAATTAAGAAATATGTTGGACTTTTCGCTGTGTCATATAATTTTTAAATTCTATAAATTGTTGAAATATATTTTTTTAAAATTAATAATATCATTGTTAATAATTTAAACTAAAAATAATAATTTCAACTATTATTTCTAATATATTTTTAATTATTTAATTTAAAAATAATTTTGTTAATTATACAATTTTTTGAAATATTTTTTGTTTACGATGTCAGTTGTATTATAGTTTATTGTATGATTCGGAACAATTGAAGAAGTCTTCATACATTTTTGTTTAGTTGTTGTTAAAGATTGCTTCACTATTTTGGGATCTTTTCGTTTAGCTTATAATTTAAATTTAATGTTGTTAATTCCATTATTTATTGAAATATTATTTTGTATTGTTGAGATCCAAAATAAATGTTTGTTAATTGTGGCTCATATAGGACTTCTCGCTGTGTCATATAATTGAGATATTGTTTATATTTTGATATAATAAAACGGTTCTGGGTATTGACATACTAAATTTTTAGTATGATAGCATACCATTAAAAAAACTGTTTCAAGAATTGAAATCAAATAAAAATCTTGAGCAACTTTCGATTCTTTTCATCATGTCTGTATAATTTTTAAATTATTATTTCTCATCAAATATAAGACATGATTTCTTGCTACACTTTGATGTAATAAAACAATTCTGATAGTTGACATACTAAAATATTTTTCAATACTTCAATAAATCACTTTTAAGCCAAATTTATTTATTATATGAGATTATAAGATGCATGCGGGTCTTGTATTTGCCCGATTTATTTATTGAGATAAGTCTTGGGCTTGTATTTTCGTTATGCCGTATAATTTTAGTTTGTTATACATACTGTGCATTTTGTTGAGATGCGTTTGCATGTGGTATGATTTGGACATTGAAAATGTTTTCCTTTTTATATTTGGATTATGATTAAAGATGCATGTTTAACAACTTAACTATATTTTCGTTGTGTCCTATGGTTATAATTTAGAGTTGCAAACTACTAAGATTTGTTGAACTGTGAGTTTTTTCAGTTAAAAAATATGTTCGACAACTTGGCAGTTGTTGCACACTTTGCTGGGGCATATGCTATGTAATAATAAATTAAAATTATATCTTTTGTTGTGAAATAATTGTTGTTGATACTTTGATATGACAAAAAAAATTCTGAATGTTTTCATACTGAAATATTTTTAAATTCTTCTACATCCAATTACTAAAATCCAATTTACTAATTGAGATGAAAGAAAACTCGTGAGGAATTCTGTGAAATTTTCGTTGTGCCATATTATTTTTAGAATGCTATTGCATACTAAAATTTTTTCTTTAAACATGGTTACTAAAACTTTGAGATAAAATAGTTCTGAAATTTTGCATACTGAAAAATTTTAAGTGCATCAATACATTTTTTTGATTATGATTCATTAATTTTGATGAAAAAATAGTCTTGAGCAAATTTGGAATCTTTCACTTCTGCTATATAATTGCGTACTATATCTTTTGATGTGACATGGTTGCTTTTTCGTCGATGTAATTAAACATTATGCATTTATGCTGAACAATTTTTCAGTATCTCAAAATGAAATTTAATTTAGAAATTTAATATTTCATGCATTATGATATGGAAATATTGTAATTAACCACATTAAAATAAATTTATTGCATGAATATTTGAATGCTCCATTGACTTCTTAAATAATATTAATTTATACAAATGACAATTTTGTAGTTTTAATATTTTTATAAAATATTATGATAATATATGGGTAGCTTTGTATGGAAACCATACTTGTTAATTTAAAAAAAGTTATCTATCATTAAATTTTATAAATTAAATTAATATATTTTTATTTTAATGTGTTACAAATGTTATTACGTTATTAATAAATATTATAATTATCGATTTTTCATTGATTCTATCTTCTTATAAATTAGTTTGATTATATTACTTTGAATGTTTTGAAAAATTGTATTTTCATTCGAAAAGAAATGGTTGAGTTTTTTTTTGAAATTGCATTTAATATTACAGTTCCATAGTTTAATTTATCACTTTAAATATGAATGTACCAAAAAAATATTAACTTGAAAATAATAATACAAAATCTAACTGCTTTTTAGATATTTTAAGTTTATAAATGAATATTCATGAACGCTTATGCGTTCATTTTTTAACTTTTATTAAATAATTTTTTTAAAGGATTTATAAAAAATTTCATTTAACCGTAATGAATGACTAATGACAATTTCATTTCGTTTTCCAATCAATGTTTTTTAAATAATTTCATTATTATTTAATTGTCAGTCAATACTTGGAAAGTTTTAACTTGTCATTTTAATTTATATAATGTTCTAGATAATGCATTTTTGTGGTAAATAAAGATAAAAAAAAAATTCTTTATTGAATCTTCAAGTTTTTAACTTGTTTATTTTTTTTATCGTTTTCATTTCAAGAAAAAAAATAATCTGAAATTTTTATGGTAAAATGCATGTTAAAATTAAAGTGTTGGAATAAGTTTTCTTTTTTTGTTTTTTTTTTTAATACTTATTTTTCTAGAAAATTTTTGTAATTATAATAGATTATAATGTAACAAATTAAAATTTTTTTAATCTTGTATAGTTATATATATTCCATGCTATTTTTGCAGTAGTTTATCATTAGTGTCTAGGGTATATTAACAAAAGTAATATAATAAACATAAAAAATTCTGATATTTTTTTTTTTTAAATATTAAATTTTAGGTGTATTTTTTTTGTCTGATATGATGTCTTAAAATTTACTTAAAATATAATACATTGCACTATAAAATGTCCTTAAATACTGGTTATGATTTTATTTTTAAAAAAACGGTATATCGTAGAATCTTATTTCAAATGATTTTTAAACGGAGATATGTCATCATTTGCCTGTTGACGCATCAATGACAGGTTTGTTTTTGTTTGTACGAGTCTGGTACTCGTATTCCACTATGTATCGCATTGTCCGCCAATGTATGCGGAGAAACGATGTCCTGAGGACATTGATTTATACATTTCCTGTCATATGGAAGAATTTCTCTGAATTTTCGTGACGGGGAGAAATCCCAGAATAACTTCCAGTAGGAGGATGGACTGTCGATGCGAGATGTTTGCATACATTTCTATGGGGTAAACAAAAGAACTTTAAAGAGATTTAATATTGTAAGGATTATAATAAGTTCTAAAAAATAACTTAATAAATAATCAATTAGAAATATGGAATTATACTGGTTCTCGTAATGCTTTATTGTTGGGGAAATTCGGTGAACCTCCTGTTCTACTTATATATACCATAATCAGATGCGATAGAAGAACGCTGTCTTCCTGGATGACTTTTAGGGGCAGCTCCCCACATTTGTGTGAGACCTGATGGACAATTAGCTAACCCTCTGTCCCTTTGGCACCACAGACTTCAGATTCGAATCCTGGCGGGGGGCATGGATGTTTGTTAGTGGTTCGAATTTTCACGCACGACTTTGGACGATCTGACGGCTGAAAGTTTTATATTTTTTATGTGCATAACAAATATGAGTATTTATTGTTGGGCATTTTGACCTTGGGTCATTTAATCATAATAACGATAAATATGTATTAAATTCGGAGTTATCCAAATTATACCAAGGAGGACTACTTTACCTCACCAGACAATTTTCTTAAACTAAAAATTTCTTATAAATTTCTTTTGCTTTCCTTGTCCAAAGAATCGTTAACCCGGTAGTATCTAAAAGGTCGGGTTGTAGTCAATCAATTCAAATGTCCCAATACTTTTCCTGTCTGATGGTCGATTAGCTAGGGCTCTGGCTATTAGTACCACAGACTTCAGGTTTAAATCCTGGTGGTGGCAGGGATCGACTTTTCGGTTAATGAATTTGCCTTTGCTGTCCTCGGCATAGACACGGTAGCTTTCGGTTCATCAACGCTTGTTTCGTTTCAGATACTTAATTATTTAGAAAATCGAGCATGTTATTAACTAGACTTCTTTAACCATAATACTGTAACGGATTTTCGGTTCGTCGTCGCTTGTTGAGTTTCGGACCCTCGTTTATTTAGGAAAACGAGTACTATCTGCACTAGTTCGTCATTGCTTGTCCCGTTTGGGACACTCAGTTACTTAGAAAGTCGAGTGTGATATTCACCAGACTTCTTTGGCTGTGATACTGTCTTTCTAACGACATTTAAAAATTGTACACCAAAAAGAATTTCATTATTAAATAATTAATCTAAAATAATGATAAGACTGACTAAGGAAGTTGTGTTTTTTTTTTTTTTTTTGGGACCATTTCTCATTAAGAAGACATCCTAAAAATCTATATTGCCTATGCAGAATATTTGGAAGATTTTGTGGATCCTTAAAACATACAAAAATAGGGCGAATGCATAATTGATACTTTTGAATTGATTTGTTATTATGTGACTTGCTTCGTTAATTTTGACAACATGCATTTGTATGTATTTAAAATGAAATTTGTTTGGGATAATGCATATTTTTTCTACGCATATGCTATCTTCTTACTTTAAAAATGGCTAATAAGGTTGGAGCCCGATGTGACTAGCGCTCTGGCACTCTGTGCCACAAGTTTCTCTTCGTATACCGGCTGTGCAATGGATGTTTCTAGTCGTTTGGAATCCACTTTAAACCGTAGGTCCCGATCCCGATGTCTGCTGTTTGTAAGCCTGACAACCCTACCCTTTAAAATAAAACATCTCCTGTTTCGAAATCTGCAAGTAGGCAAACGGGTTTGGCCACCAGGTTTTCGGATTTGAGTCATGGCGGGGCCACGGATGTTTGTAATGGTTCAGAATCCCTTTTATCAATAGATTCCGTTAATTTAATATGATTTTCCGGCGTAGTTCTGACAACCCTATCCAGTAAAAGGAAAACGCCACCTGTTTCGGAATGGCCAATAGGCAGATGGCCATGGTTCAACATGGATTGTAGTGCCGAGGAGTTTGTTAGACATTACAAATACAACACAGATCTTTTTTCCTAACTTGAGTGTCGGAAATTGTTGTCTAGTAACAAGCTTTATTTAAGTCAACACAGATTTTCAGGTTCGAGTCCCAGGGTGCCATGGATGCTTAGAGTGGTTCGGGAATCCACTTTAAATCGTAGATCTCGCTCTAATAGGATTGTAGAGTGTTGGGAAGTAGGACTGACAAACCTACCTTGAAAAAGAAATCATGCCATGTGTCGAAATCTGCTAGTAGCCGGACAGACTGGGACTTTTGCGCCAATGAAGAATATCAAAAGTGATCGAGAACAGTGAATTATTTATCTTCTACGTTAATAGTTCCTACATTTATTAGTACACAGTCCCGGTTTCAAAAAAAAAAAAAAAAAATACTCTGTGGACTCCTGGAAATCTAACTTTTTAAATCTTTCCGTTTTAAAAAGATTTGTGTTTTTATCTACCTACGTTTTATTAATAGCTATAGATGAAGCATGTAACAACCTTGGAGCTTGGAATTATAAAATTGTTTATTAAAATCAGCCATAGCATTTTCATTACACTCAGCAAATTAATAAAATACAGGATCGTATGAAAATAAAAAATATTGTATACCATCAAAAATCATCCTAACCAGAAGCATAAACCTGGTGGCTATTATAAATAAATAAACCTCGCCTCTATTTTTATCAACAGTATTTTTAAATCGCCACAAATCGTTATGGTCGGTCGGTTTATTACTTGAGTTTTGCATTTTTATTTTGATAATAATGCTTGTTTCCTTCACCAAATGAAAAATGCATGATTAGTGTTTCTAATTTTTTTAATAATCTCTTCCATCCTCTTATTTTTGTTAAAGTTTTCCAAACGCACCCCTTTTGATCATTCCACTGCCCCCTGGAGGGCTGTACCGACCGCTTATGGAACTAGTTAAAAGATATAATATTGAAAAATATTAACATATTTAATAGGATTAAAAATATGTAAATATTAAAATTTTTGTATTGCGTTAAGTTATAAATATATCATACAACTCTTAGGGATTGTTTAAAATGCAAACAAAAATTTATTCATGTAATTATTATAACATCCCATGAGCAGACATTAATTAGACATGTTGTCATAGAATTAAAAAAATCGGGTTATGTATATTGTAGCATTTTATTTCTCAAGAGAAGTGTTTTGGCATTTTATTTCCAGGAGAAAGATGTAAATGATGGGTTGTAAAAATAACATATATTTGACTGCAGACAAGCAGTATTTTGGGTAGTCCTAATGAGAACAACCTCACTCAAATCACACAGATATTCAGTATCATGCATAATGAGACTCGAGAAATTAGCGAGTGTCTGTGCGACCTTCACACGTAGAAATAACTACAGATTGAATATGAACTATACCATGAGTTGTTCCATTGCGATTGGTGATAAATCACGAGCTGAGATTTGTCTACTCCAATGAGAAGGGAGAGAGTTCTGCAAACGAGTCAATCAGAAGAGTTGTTTTTCTTTAAAGTGACTAAAAGGTCCTAGATTCCGCCTGTTTCCAACGTGAACCCCTTATGGTTTTGCCGTGTGATAATCTAAGGTCTGCTGAAGACCCGGCAGTTAGATTCGACGTAGACTGGAGAACCCCTGAAAATCACCGACCTTGAAGTGAATTGTAATTGTGAATCAATAGAACACTAGTGATTTAATTTTATTTTTAAATTTTTTTCGTAAAATAATCCAGAGTTCATTTTGTGTGTGTATATGTGATATATACATATACAGACAGAATTAAAGTGTTCCCATGAACCTGAAAACGACCCTCTTCGTGACACCGTTATAGATCTAATATAGGCCGAGACGTTACTATATCAATATATTCTACTGTTAAGATTAAGATTTATTAACGTTGAGATTAACGAAAAAAGAGTTGGTCTACGATTAAGGATTTTATATGGTTCTAATACTTTCTTGTACTATGTAGTAATAGCTTCGACTATGTTGACAAACTAAATCGTTCTATATCAAAGCTCAATAAATTTTTCTTCTCTCTCTAACATCTTATTTCTTCTTTTTCTTGTCTTCAGTATTTTTATTTTCCTCCTCTTACAAGTTTTTTTCGGCTCCCACCTCAGTCTCGAAACCGGACCTGTCTGTTCGAGAGAGTCATTAAGGTTTAGAATTCATGCAATTAAGCGATGTATTCGCGGTCAGGAAATGAAGGGAAAAAATATAAGGAACACATATTAGTTTTTGGATGTTGAATGAAAGGAAACTAATGAAATAGGAGTGGGAAAGGGAAGGAAAAGGTTGTTTTGCATTGGAGAAAATGCAGCATGTTAAAAGCACGACAGCACTTATTGGAATTTTTTAATTAAAAAAAGTATTTGATGATGTATTTTAGGATCTTATTTCGTTGAAAAGGTTTGCACAAAAAAAGCGCCCTGTTTTTGGTATATTGTAAGTAACGAATGAAGTAAAAAACATTTCTCGACGTACATTTTTAAAATTGATTTTTACTTTTGCTAATCTTGTAAAACAATGGTATAAGTAATTATATACCATATTCTAAAAAATCAGATTAACAAATTTCTTTAATGTATTATGTCAAATATAAAATTACTTTGGTTGTCTCCATACCATATTCGCGCTAAGTAAATCAGATTATCAAATGCATTTCTTTCACCATACATGCATCTCGCGTATTATCACCATACATCAAATATAAAACAGTTACTCTTGGCTTGTCATCACCATGTTCTCGCGCTACTACATCACCATACATGCATCTCGCGCTACAGTACATCATACATCTCGCGCTATCATCACCATACATGCATCTCGCGCTCACCATATCTCGCGCTACAGTACATCATACATGCATCACGCGCTACAGTACATCATATTACAGGCATCTCGCGCTACAAGTACATCATCATACATGCATCTCGCGCTACAGTACATCATATTACATCTCGCGCTACAGTACATCATATTACAGGCATCACGCGCTACAGTACATCACCATACATGCATCTCGCGCTACAGTACATCATATTACATCACGCGCTCATCACCATACATGCATCTCGCGCTACAGTACATCATATTACAGGCATCATCGTACATGGCATCACGCGCTACAGTGCATCATATTACATGCATCACTACTACTACTACTACGCAATAGAAAAAGTATGACTTGGCACTGTGCCGCTGAAGAGAAGGGCAGCACCCACCGGGAGGACTTTTAGATGGAACTAACCCGCATTGGCATAAAAACGGGGAAAATACGGAAAACTGACTTGGTTTCGCATATGACTTGGCTCCGAAACGCTCTTACAGTCATATGAGACCGGAACCTACAACTTAAAGTGTAATCCTGACCGCTGCAAACATCCATAGCATCTCCGGGGCTCGAACTTGAAACTTGTAACACGAAGCGTCTGAGCGCTAGACCCTCGGGCATTCATGTCCAGTTCGTATATTGATTAATTGAACATTAACCGAGAGAACAATTTTCTCTATATGCTGTTTAAAATTTGGTTTTTGCCTTTTGTTATTCTTTTCTCTACCACATTCTATGCAAATCAGTAAAGATTATCAAAGATGTTTAACGTATGTCAAATACAAAATTGCATTGGTTGTCCCCATGATATATTAACAGCCTTTATTAAGGATCTCTGTGATTAATGTCTATTCACAGATGACAGTACATCATTAATCATGTGATCCGCCATACTTTCCTGATCTTTGAACCAGCAGTTTATTTCCTGACATGATGACAAATCCATGTTCTTGCATCTCTCATTGAGTTCAGGTTTCGAAAGTTACACTGTACAATGTTACGAGACAGCAAGTTTTTATTTACTTTTTCAATTTCTTCTATTAGTTCAAACTCTTCCTATATGCATTTATATATCTTGCTCAAATTTTCAATCGTTCATAAAATACTTTTTATTCATCCACTCAAGTTCAAATACATTTTTTAAACTTGTAGTGGATGACACTGGATGTCGATACAGTTTTTCAAATATTAATTCATTAATTAAATTTAATTAATTAATTAATTTTAGTTTTCGTTTAGATTTAAGTTGCATGCATCTGCCAATAGAGGTCGCCAATAAACTTTATAAAAAATGAATTTTCATTTATTTTTTTTAAATGACTTTCTGCACTATAATGAAAGTAAAATAGGAATTGACTTTAAAAATTTTTTTTATATTACTTGTTTTTCTGAAAAACGGTTTGCAATGCGACTTAATTTTGTATTCCTTATTTTAAAATAATTTTTCAAGCGTTAGTGATGCTTTTGCTGTCGTATCCCTCATGGAAGAAGGGAAGGGTGGGCATTGAATTATTTTTTGGAAAACATATATTTTTAAAATTTAATATTGTTTGGAATTTATTTATCCAATCAACTAAGGTTATTTTTCAAATAAATTCATTTTATTAGAAAAACATAACAATATTAATTATTTAAAAATCATTCGTACAAGTTTTTATAGATTTTTAATTTAAAAATACATCTTTTTCTAATTGGTACTATCTAACAATTTAAAATTTCTTAAGGCATTGATAGTGCTTGCATTCAAAATTGTTTTTATTCTCAATGATCCAACCATTACTTTAGTGGCTGTCGCTCTGGCGTTTGGTATCCCAGGCTTCAGGTTCGAATCCTGCAGTGGCATGGATGTTTGTCAGTGGTTCGGAATCCACTTTAAACCGTAGGCCCCTTTCTGCTTAGCCTAAAATGTGAACAAGATGACCGTAGAGTGACAAACCAAACCTTAAACCTACCATTTCTTTTAAAATCAATAAAAGATAAATAAAATCATTTAATCTTTGTTGTTGTGACTGATGTTCAGTGTCTAGCAGCAGGTAACGAACATCTCTTGAATTTCATCCCTTACTCATGTATCGTATAGAGGAAAAGGGGAGGTAGCTTCTGTTGTGATGGAGCATCCGTAGGTAGAAGTCTGACTTGGCTCCATGACGCTGAAGCAGAGAGGGACAGTGCCTTTCGGACTTCTAGGGGAATACCCCCTCAATTGCGTATCGTATGGGAGAAGCCCGGAAAACTCCTCCCACCAGGTCTTTGTATCTTGCCTCGTTAGTCAGACTAACCTAAACGCCATCGAGTCTCCTCGTTTTCTTGAAACAGTGTCTGTAACAAATTCTCCGCCCTAATGTCCACCAGCGGCGCACGTTGACACTGCGCCACAAGTCGGGCGTTAGTGATGTTAGACCTCGGTTTAAAATTTTTTTTATATTACTTGTTTAAAGTCAATTCCTACTTTTTTTCACTATATTGCAGAAAGACTTTAACAACAAAGTTTCAACTTTATTGAATTAAAAAAACAAATAACAGTTATACAAATAAAGTTGAAATTTTCCTCTTGCTTCTGGCGCCATCTCTTATTAGATACATGCAACTTAAATCTAAAAAAAAAAAAATTAAATTAATTAATTTAATGAATGAATTGATATTTGAAAAAAAAAAACTGTATTAACATTAAGCGTCATCCACTACAAGTTAAAAAAAAAAAAATGTATTCGAAATTGAGTGGAGGAATAAAATGTGTTTTATGAACGATTGAATATTTAAACAAGATATATATTGGGAGAGTGTGAGCTAATAGAAGGAATTGAAAACATAAAAATGGCATTAATGGTGTAGCCATAATGTTCATTATGAACTTTTTCTTGTTCAATTACGGAAATGTCAAATCTCTTTTGATATTAATATTTTTAGATGTTATTGTTCAATATCATATTTTTTGCACACAAAAATATCCTTTAGAAAGTAATAATATCTCTAACATCTTTAGAGATAATATCCGATATTAGAATGTTTTTTTTGTCATGGTTGTTTCAAAGCCCGTGCCTGATGGTCGAGTGACTACCTCTCTGGCATTCGGTGCCACAGATTTCAGATTCGAGTCCCGGCGGGGCCATGGATGTTTGTAATGGTTCGGAATATAATAATGGTTCAGATCTAATATAACTGCCGAGCGTTAGACATGGGTCTGACAAACCTATCCTGTAAAATGAAAAACATCTCCTGTCTCGAAATGTTTCAGTAGACAGACGGTCTTGGTCCACCAAGGGGCTGTTGCGCCACTGATGATAATGATGATGATTATTATTAATCTTTAAAATGCAATAATTTGAAATGGGAAGATTATTATATTGTTTCATCAGTTTAAATAACGTTTAAACAAAATTAATAAAGATAATTTTTCTTGCATTCAATTTAAAAAAAAAAAAAACTATTTACTTTTAAGTAATATAGAATAGAATTTTCAATTCAATTTTTCAACGTATTCAAATCAAACTTAACTCGTAGAATAATATTCGTTATAAGTAAAAATATACAGGGAATATATTCAAAACAATTTATTTTGTTCATTTTAAAAACTTCAGTCTCCTATGACTGTTTAGTTAATGTTTCGATGAAATTTAGTTTAGCAAAGTGCATTTTGTTTGAAGTACATATTTCAATTTTGCATTAACCTGATAAGCTTGCAATACATTTGCTTGCAACATTTGCAATATAATTTTTAAAGAAGCAATTTAACGTTAAGTCTGGAAATATTTTCTACGTTATTGATTTAAAAACTGCATCATATTATGAAACGAGGTAAGTGCATTAACTGAAAGTTTTAAAAAACATTAAAAAAATTTAAAGAATATTACTTTTTTAAACTAAATACCTTTTTTAAAAAAATTCCATTTTAAGCTTATCAACATTTTATGTGAAATGCATTAAAATATTTTTTCAATAAAAATTCTATTCACTCAATAAATCTTTTCTTATAACTTTGTGTTTAAATGGGAGTTGGCCGTCTCAGAAATTGTTAGATACTTTATCCGATGAGCGAGAAGATTTTAAGTAGGGCCAGAACGTAGGGCTGCAGGAAGTATGGATGAGAATTGCAAAAATGCCAGAAAACACTAATCCAGGGAAATCTTCCTATCAGAATGGATTGAAATACTTTCAAGTGGGGGATTAGGATAGTTAAAGATGTTTCGAAATGTGACAGCTTCCTAGAGTAATAAGACTTTTGAAATAATGCTGTACTTCAGTTAAAATTCAATCAAATTGAAAAATAATTTGGTTTAAAATTATGTAAATAATTTTAATTTATGAATCACGAATATTTACAAATTACCTGCAAAATTTATTTTATTATTTGTCTTATTTTAATCACTTTTAGAGTTTTTAAATAGTGGTTGACATGTTGGGGCCTGATGGCCGAAGGACTAACGCTCTTGCGCTCAGTGCGATAGGTTTCGTGTTCGAATCCCTGGGGTGCTATATAGGGCTTTGAATCCCTCCAAACCGTAGATTTCGGTCTAATATGGCGGTTGGACATAGGTCTTAAACATAAAAATTTTTCTTTTATAAAAATTCTTTTATTATTATATACATATTAATTGGGGCTATCAAGCCCCGTGTACTCAATTTACTCAGCCCAGTGTACCCCGTGTGCATAATTTTGCTATTTTATATATTTATATTTTGCTTTATTTATATTTTGCTATTATTTATATTTATTTCTATTTTTTATTAGATGCTTTATTTTCATATAAAAATATTTATAATTTAAATAATTTTAATATATAATTATATATGAAATATATAACTTAATATATAATAATAATATAATTTAATAATATTTTATACATTTAATAATAATATAATTTTAAAATATTTTTATACATTTAATAATAATATAATTTAATATGTAATAATGATAATAATAATATAATTTAATATATAATAATAATATTTTATATATTTAATAAATAATTTAAATATTTTATTAGCTGCTTTATTTTTTTATAATAAATACTTTATTTCCTGTTTATTTTGTAAGGCACATCTTTAAAATGAGAATAATAAACTGTACTATTCAAAATATTAAAATGATGTATATTTAAATAATAAATTTAAAAATAAATGAAATATCTCATCGTATCTAATTTCGACTTCTGAAAAAGGTCCATTTATAGAATCTTTAAATATTTCTATCTGGTTATCTTAAAGATTTCTCGACTTTTTCATAAAAATTATAACAAAATGGAATTATGAAATGATAGCTTTTTGTGATCTAATACTTTAATATTTGTATTTATTTATTTATTTTATTTAAGGTTCGCATTTATATCTTACTATTCAGTAAAATTATTGTTATTTTGCATAATATGTTTGATTTTATTTACAATAATAACTGCACATCAATACGACTCTACGGTTTTAGTTTAATAGTTCATCAGCCACGCAACGCCTTCTGGTGGAGAATCTTCCCGCGCTTTCGGATCCGTTGCCATAGAATCCACACATACATTGCATAGTAAATTATAATTCTGAAGTGGCTTGGCGGCTAGAACATCTGTCCGAATTGACTTAGGGTTATGTGTTTGGCTTAACATTAAATGTTCTTAACTGATACAACAAAACTCCAAAAAAAAAATTATATTATATTTAAACCAAACATAGATTTTACAAAAAAGAATTGAAAGTTTATTAAATAATTAACTATTTTCTGAGTTTCATTTTAATATCATGAAGTACAATACAATACATTTTGTCGCCATTAATACATTGTGCTCATGGCAAAATATCTTTCAGCAATTTTTAATGGTGAAAAATGGATTGTTCTTAATTGACACAAGAAAACTCTAGATAAATGAAATCATATTATATTTAAAACAAACATAGACAAGTTTAATTGAAAGTTTTTAAAATAATTATTTTCTTAATTTCATTTTAATATCATGAAGTACAATACACCATTTATCGCCATTAATACATTGTGCTCATGGCAAAATCTCTTTCCGCAATTTTTATGCGGAAAATGGATTGTTCTTAATTGACACAAGAAAACTTGTGTCATATTATATTTAAAACAAACATTTACAAAGATGAATTGAATTTTTTAAAATAATTTTTGTTACTTTCATTTTAATATCGCGAAGTACAATAAACCATTTATCGAAAAATGCATTATAAAATTTAAATCGGAAAACATAGATGTAACAAAGAAAGTTCATTAAATAATTAATTATTTTTCTGAGTTTCATTTTAATATCATAGAAAGTACAATAAATTAACCATTTATGGCCATTAATACACTGCGTCCATGGCAAAAATCTCTCCACGGCGCAAATTTTTTATGCGGAAAATGGATCAGGCTTAGTTAAGATTAAGGATACAAATATAATTTAAACAATATGAAATAGGGTTGCAATTAAAAGGAGATTAAAAAATACCAATTTATTGGGTTTTTATTACATTTAATACAGGTGGCATAAGGGAATTATTATTTTTCTTTTCTTTGTATGAGGGGGAATTATTTTATTTTGTTTTGCTTTGTATGAGGGAATTATTATTATATTTATTTATTTTTTTTTTGCTTCGTATAATTTGAGGGTTAGAACTATTTGCTTTAAGTTGTATGGGGGAATTATTATTATTTTTTTTCGCTTTGCTTTGTAGGGAAATTATTATTTTTTGCTTTGCTTTGTAGCGGGGAATTATTATTTTTTTGCTTTACTTTGTATGGAGAAATTATTATTTTTGCTTTGCTTTGTAGGGGAATTATTTTTTTGCTTTGTTTTGTATGAGGGAATTATTATTTTTATTATTTATTTATTATTTTTTTTTTTTTTTTTGCTTCAGAATTTGCGTTAAAATAGTTCATCGAGTATTTTTTGTTTTTATTTCGGCTTATTTTACCTTGAAATTCACAATTCTATCCCATTTTCAACAATCAATTTTACTTTTTTTCGACTTTCACAGTCAACTAATGTCACAAGATCATTCATGATTTTCATTCTAATCATTCATGATTTCATTCTAATCATTCATGATTTCTGAGAATCCTTCTGCCAGCCACCGCTTTTGTAATGAATGCCACGGCTTCCTTTCAATCAACAGAAGTCTTTTAAAAGCGTTGATTATTCTGTTGCTAAGTGTACGTTGCTATGGCAACATATGAAGCCTATCGAGTATGAAGGAAATTGTAGCTAAGGGGCACGTTAAATGGGGCAATTTAGGTAATGTGTAAACGCAAGGAAATTTGCGTTCTGCCTAATTTGTGCTCTGAAGTATTTTACCCACTTTGATTAAATAGAAATATTTTTCTGAAACAGTTAACATCATATTTTCTATTTCTTCATAATTACCTTATAGATTAAATCATTTTCATTTTCTCGTAGTTTAAATATTTATTTAACATTTAAAAGATTGCGTAATTTTATTTGGATTAAAATTCACATTTTTTTAACAATGTTAAATATTATTATAATTTATAGTAGAATTAAATTTCTAAAAGCAAAATTATAAATTCTACAGTTTTTGATTAACTCTATAATTGAATCATTTTTTCATTTCTAGTAGTTAAATAAAATTTTTAAACATTTAAACATTGTGTAATTTTTACTGATTAAAATTCACATTTTTGGTTGCATTATAAACATTATTAAATTTTGTTACAAGTTACAATAATATTATAAAGTAATAAATTACAAATAAAGTTTATTTATCATTTTTTAATAAACTTTAATGCACCTCTTAAATTCTTTTATATGTTCCCAAAATTAATCAGGATAAGTCAATAAACAAACGTTTTAAATTATGTGTTTGTTTATAATTCTTAGATTATAGTTTAAAAATTATGTTTACTGTTTTTATAAATTTCATATATACAGTTGGGATAAATTTTTTTAAAAATATTTTAAAAATTAATTATTACTTTATAAAATAATTTAAATTAATTAAGAGACAATTTTTTGTTATTATAAAAAGTTTTTGTATTTTTCACAAAAATTACTCTCTTGTAAATTGAAAACTAATTAGTCAAATAAATCGTCACTAATAAAACTTAAATTAATTCTAATCATTAATTAAAATATCGAAAAACAACGTGTGTTACAAAAAGCTTTATTGTGTATTTTTATTTTCTAACTTTTTAAAAACTTTCTTTATTGCGTAACGAAGAAACCTTTTATTGTTGTTGTTGAAGAAGTAATAAAATTTTTAAATTATTCCTCCAGGTAGTTTATTATTTTATCTAAAAATTTTTTTTTTTTGTTCTAAGCAGCTGGCAAACACTTAGACAGCTTGGTCTTGATGCCGAAGGCAAGCGCTGCACAGACGTTACTTCACTTTGCGTTACCCAGGCGCCCGGGTAATGCAAAAAGATACGGACGCGAAGTAACAATGCCCCGCAAAGCGCTCTCTACGATCCTATAGGACCGGGGCCTACGGTTTAAAGTGGATTCCGAACCACTACAACACCCATAGGCAAAGCCGGGTTCGAACCCGATACCTGTGGTACCGAACGCCAGAGCGCTAGCCATTCGGCCATCAGGCCCCATCTCTGAAAAATATAAAAAATGCACAAAAAAGATAATAAAAAACAAATTTAAGATTGTTTTGGGAATAAAAATTGTTGTTCTGGCAGTTAATCTTAATTGTTCTGAGAATTATAAGGAAATAATTGGGAAGAACGTCAATTAAGCTTTTACTTGATTACATTAATTAGAAAGTACGGAAAATAATATTTAAATATCTTAGTGCTCATTAAAATTTAATATGGAATTGTTAGACCAAATTATCTGTATTTGATCATAATTTAACTTGAAATTTCATTAACATTCACCAATTACCAGATTACAAATTTTAACTCAATAAAAGTCGTTTGATCTTTTATTTCAAAATGAAACAAAAAACGATTAGTTAATGATAATCTAATTAAGTTTTGAAAGTTTTTCACTTTTTAAAAGATTAAAATAATATTGATATTTGATCGGAGCTATATTCGTTACTAGAATGGAAGTGGATTCAGCGTTTTCCAGGGTACATCAGAGAGGCTTTGCTGAAATTAAAACCACTATTTATGCTACCATAATTTGAAATGAACATGTTTGTGGACTAACCTCAGTGTCCTGCAATGCGGAATAGACGTCCATGAGTAATTACTCATGGAGGGAAGGAAGGCGTGCAGCTTTTCAGTGATGGGAAAATTCCTGAGGTGGAAATCTGACACTCGTGACACTCTTACAGTCATATGAGAACGGGACTTAGGGCTTAAAGTGTATTCCAAAAACACTACACAAACATCCATGGCACTGCCGGACTCGAACTCGAACACTGGCCATTCAGGTTCTGAAATGGGCATCGTGTGTCAAAATTTCAAATGATATTACCGAGCACAAAATGCCAAATGCTATTACGGAAAGGAACATCCTCCACAGCATTTGGATGGCTTCTCCCAAATTACAAAGTTGAAGTACTTTTCGGCCTACAGATGTATTCTCATATTCATATAGATTTATCGTGCACATCCCCAACATTCACTGATCTCACTATTTTTTTAATCAAACACTTTTCGATTTGAAACCAAATGCTCTCTACTTCATAAGTTTGATTCCCCACCAGATGTTTTGAACTTACGCCGCAGGTGGACACTCCAGGGGAAGCTACTGTGATTTCTGATTGTTCTGCGGCGTACAATCTTTGGTTTTATTGAGAATCACCTAAAAGCCACCAGAAACCTTGTTTTTAAAAATAACTATTTTAAGATTACGCTGTAGAACTGGTCCATTATATATAAAGGATCACTTTATATTCCTACAAAAATATTCATGAAAACTTGAAAAACTCTTGTTGCAGGAAGATGCATTATTGATTGACTTTAAAGTGAAATGACTCGCGTTTTTGTGTTATCTAAGTATATATAAAAACTGGAAAATATCCATTACTATATAATCAGGTAAAACTCCAGTTATCCAGGGGCAAATGAAAAGTTTCAAACTCTCCAAATAGTCTGCTATTCATTCATTCTAAATGGTACCTTTTTCATAAGGCATTTCGAGACTTTTCTTTAAAGTAGGCAGGACACTGTTTCTCTTAGTATTTGAACTGCAAAACCATATACCATGTGGATAAACGTTAACGGTTTGTTTCCATCACAAGCTCATATTCCCTCACAATTTCTTCAAAAACACATTTTATCTGGTACTTACGTATTAACGATACCTTGGCGACAGACGACAGACTTATGGTTTAAGTGGCGGCAATCTAAGAGCTGCAGATTTGCTGAATTTTGACGCCATTTTTAGTGCTACGTAAATGCGTATTTGGGATTTGCCAGAAACAGAACAAGATGCAATTTTATTTTTTTTCAGAGTTGAAATATTTTACAAAACAATAAAAAATGTCCCAATTAGACTGTTTTGAAATCCATGTTAAACTCTATATCTGCCTGTTTTCCACTGAAATCTGTTTGACTACTTTGTGTTTAAATAAGGTGTTTTGAATTTGAAAGCGTTTTTGATTTTAAATGAAGTGTTTTATATATTTTATTATTCGGAACAAAATTTTTTGAAAGCGTTTTGATTTAATTGAAGTGTTTTATATATTTTAATATTTGGAACAAAAATTTTAAGTGTAGATTGGCGCCACAAAACCGCCAAATCTGTAGCTGCGGTTGGCGCGTGTGCTCTTTATTGGCGCAACTGTCGCCAAGGTATCTTTAATACGTAAGTAACTTTTATCCTATATGTTTAGTCTGTTTTATAAATTAAATAACATTAAAATAATATAATTAATTGTATAATGGTGAAATAATTGAACTGATTTGTTAATGAAGCACTATCTCACCAACTTGATTATAATTTTGGAATTATTATTTAAATTTTAAATTTCAATTTTTCCGTTAAAATAAATAACATATTAAAAAGTTTTAGTTCAAGAGTTCATTGAAAAAAAAATTTCAGAAACCTATAAAAAGATGTTTTTGACTTTGAATTCCTGAATTTTTAAGTAAACAATGTATAATTAAAATTGAACTAACAATTTTAAGTAAACAATGTATAATTAAAATTGAACTAACTGTTATGCAAATAAATACGTAATTGACTCGAATTGAGCAATTTTGAAACATTGCAATTTATTCTATGTATTTCCTAACCGTTTAGTATACATTTGTTTAATTATATAGGCACGAGGCCTGTCTTGAACAGGAAAAAAAAAAAAAAATTAAATAAAATCTTATCACAAAATTAATATTTTTGTATAAATTTTTAATATAAAAGAAACTTCAGAAAATTTAATCTACTGCCATTTATACAGATTGTTCATAAATTGGTGAATGCAAGAACAAAAGGTATTGCAACATTCTTTACAAACAAACAAAAATTACACAAACAATTACAAATTTTTTATAGAAATAATAAAAAAAAGCATAATTCAATCGATTTTTATCAAAAATCGTATGGAAAAAATTAAAAAATAATAATAAAAAAGATATATAATTCAAACGATTTTATAAAGTCAGGTGAAAGAATTTAAAAATAATTATAAAATCGGTTGGAATAATTTTTTTTGTCAGGTGAAAAATTTAAAAATAATAAGAAAATTCTTTCAAAATTTTATAAAAAGTCATGAAATAAATATAACAAGTAAAAACAACCTATTTTTCAAACGATTTTAAAAAGTCATGAAATAAATATGAAAGTAATAAACAACACTTTACTGTATTAATTCCAAACGATTTTCTATAAAAACAGCACGTAAAAGAAATTTAATAAAAGATCACATGGATAAATTAAGAAATAGACAATAAAAAATATGTTGAAAGTGGTCAAGGACACAGAAACCCTATTTCCCAAAACAATTCAATAATTTTATAGATAATAAAATGATAAATAATAAATGTATACTGCATTGCGTATGCCAAATTGTAAACAATGTAAATATATATCTTTGCACTACTAATTTTCTGTTAAGATTCTTTATTTGTCTGTTACTTTGTTGTTGGGTTGCATGATTTGAGTCAATTTTATGTTCGTATTCAAATTTTCTTTATCTCTCTATATCTCTTTATTTATCTTTTTATTTATGTGAAGTTTTGACATTAACCCATTTCTCTTAATCTGAACAAATGGAAATATTTTTATTTCAATGAAATGACAGAAAGAATGAAATATATTATTTTTCTTTTCATATTAAAATGGAATTTTTTCAAATAATTGTTTTATCAAATAAAACATTTTGTTTTATGAAAATAACTCATTTGACGAAAAAAACAACAACGCATAATTTATTACTTTGCAAATATTTGTATTCGGAGAGTTTAAAAGTATATTTTATGAACCAAAAGAAATTATATAGGTCACTATGTTAATCATTAAATAAATATATTTTTTTAAAAAATGAATTTTTATAAATGAAATGTATTTATCAAAAGATCCACAAATAATGAAGTCTTTAAATATTCGCTTTTAAAAAAGGCCAAAATTGTTTATTCATTAAATATGATTATCCACTTTTAAATTATATTCAATTTTTATCTTATAATTTACATTAAAAAAGAAATATTCAAATAAAAATATCGTAACACATAATTGTTTCAAATGAATTGAATTTTATTATTTTAAACGTATCTTCATAGTTAATTTTCATTTTTATTAGATGCAGTATAGTAATAACGAACTAACTAGCTATTTTTTACTAGAAATGACATTTAATTACTTTTGTTTTTATTGACCCTTTATTAATAACTATTATCTATTATTGCTTCACAAATATTTTTGCCAATATTTGTCATTTTTGTGATTAACATCCTGAAAGAAATCATTAACAGTAATAACATGAACTATTTATAACACTAGAAAATGATGAATTATAATTTGTAGTAATTAAGTCCCATTTGAATAGTAAATCTAGAAATTAAATCAAAATGTATAATAAATAAATATTAAATAGTTTTCAAGAATTGTAATTTGAATGCATTAATAATAGTCTCATCAACTTGTTTAATTATTAACGTTTAACAATTATTTAATTATTTTTAATAAACGGTAATTTACATATACAGCATAGAAAAATACAAATCTTATATGATTAATGAAAATTTCATTTCAAACAAACTTGTCTTTTATTATTTGCAATTTCATTAAGATTATCAACTAATTATAGAAGATTTTTATTCTTGTTATCTGTTTATGAATATTTGCAATTGAATAATTGTGGGATGATTCTTGTAATTAACTTACTAAATTAAGGAAATGTTTTAATAAATATGGTAAATATTACCAAAATTAAAATTATTTTTTCTAAGAAAAACTAATATGTGTTCAGAATTAAAGATTTCAGATTTTAAATAACTTTTTTGAAATATTGTAAATTAGCTAAATAAATCTCAAAGGATTTCCGAAAAAATAAAAGTAAACTTCAATCTATTAGTACTTATTTTTTAAAAATATGTTAGGGTTAGTCTGAAAAAATATATTTACTACTTTATTATTATTAATATTATATTTTGCATTAACTAGTGGCTCTAATAAGTTTTTTTTACTGTGTTGTGCCCGTAAAAAACTAGTCTGGAATGAAAATAAAAAATAAAATAATTAAAAAATACGTTTGCAATATTTTTACATACATAATTTGTTGGAACAGATTAATAAATTGTGCGTAAAATATTTTAATTTTCTAAGCGTTACTAGTATACTCGTAGTTTTTAAGATATGCAAGAACATGTGCTGATTGGGTTTTCTTTATTTTATAGTTGATATACAGTAGTTTTAAGTTATGCTTATATTATACTGCTTTTTAAAATATAATTTTAATAAAGAAAAAAAAAATATTATTTATTTAATTAATTGCTTTAATATGAAGAGTAATTCATTTATTCTTCTATTTTTATGGTGTAAATTTACTCGTTTTATAGTTCAGAAAGCAAATTAAAGATTAATCAATCTATAAATAATTATAATTTCTCTATAACATTCATTAAATCTTCTTGATTCTTTGATCTGGCCAATCGACGTCAGAATTGCAGATTTGTAGCAAGGTTCAGATGTCAAATGGTAGCAGGTTCTGATTCGCTAAATCGAAATCGGTTCAGCACGCATATTCCTTTAGATTTTAATCGGTTCGGGAATATTATTTTAAATCAGAGTCGGTTCCAGCGCTGATTCGAAGAGTGTTTAATAATGCTTCTTGTAGCATGCTATACTTGGATGAACTGAAAGAGACTAACAAGTTCCACAAGGTACAAGCTACTGAATTTCACCTACATTATTAATATAATTTGAATAAAAATACCATGTGATGATATCTGCTTAATTTAAACCCTGCTCAATGGATAGCGTTCTGGACTTTGGTACCACAGGCCTCAAGTTCGAATGAGGATGGTGGCATGGATGTTTGTGGATGTTCCGGAATCCTACTTTATACTATAGGATCCCACGCCTAGTGGCATAAAAAGAGTCTACAAAAGGACAGTAGAGCGATAAACCAAAGGAAACAAAATCTACCCTGCTCATTGAGAGCAGTTAAGAAGAATCTTTCCAGCTTAGATATTTATCTTGTTCCTTCCTGCAATACATGCGTGGCGCATTTGGTTTGACATTCACGAATATTTTTATCAGAACGCTTATTCCATATTACTCGCATCAAAAGAAATCATTCGGCTGCTGTAATACATAATACATTATAGATTTAAACACATCCATTTTCCAACTTTTTACAACTATTTTTGGATAAGCAATGACATCTTTAGTTTAACCAGCAAAACTGCATAAATGAAATGTTTCCGTGATGTTATTTACCTCCAGATCCATTTTCTCTCAACATCCAACTCGTTATGTTTACCACTGCTGTCTTCTTCCTCTTTGAATATATTGCAGTTGAACGTCGAATTTCTTTTCTATTTCTTATGGGGAGTTGCAGAAAGACTGGGATAATGATATACATAACAAATGCAGCATGTAATATAAAAGTGTACACATATCGCACTGAACTCGGCTAAGTGTTACAATATGCATGAACTTTTAAACTTCAACAAAACGAACTACTTTCAAAAACACGGTTTAGTAAAGTTTCTTGCTCATAAACAAAACATGCAAGTTGCTCGTGAATTATTGATTAGACACAAATTCAAAAATGGTAAGTTTATTTTATGAAAGTAGACATTAAACTGATGTCAGCTATATAAAAACTTTTATTTAGTGAACTTGAGCCTTTATTAAGTGAGCGAGTGATGCCTCAAAAAAGTTGGTTTTCAGGAAATCATCTGTTTAATATCTGGTTTCAAATCAAAACGAATTCAGTATTCTAACGATATAGAAACTTTTAAAAACTATAATTTTTACTTTAAATACATAAAATTAATTAAAACAAAGTAAAAATAAGTAATTATTTGCATATGCATAATAAATATTCCTAAATTATGTATTCCAAATATGTTCTTTGGGTCTGATGGCTTAGCACTCAGTGCCTAAGCTCCCTGGCTTGAGTCCCAGAGTTACCATAGAGGTTTGTAGTGGTTCGAAATCCACTTTACACAGTAATTCCCGATCTCATATGATTGTAAGAGGCGTTACGGAGCCAAGTCAGACTTCTACCTATGCATCACAATAGACCAATAGTTTAACCAGC
>BPLR01005988.1:0-118346 GCA_021605095.1 Caerostris extrusa | reverse complement strand
GCTACGTATTGCTAAAATGTGTGAACATCTGTAGTTTCATTATATTTATTTTTTTTTTCGTATTCAGAAAATTTAATTTTAGTATTAGTAGTAATTGAACAAATTTGAGTGAAAAACAAATTTAGTTACAGAATTTAATCTTGTATAGAAATAATAAACTTTCTTCTGAATTATATATACATTTTCAAAAATAAAAAAAATCATAATTAAAGATTTCTAGAACTGCTATTTAATTACATACATAATCTTATTAATCATCGAAACTAGGTAATCATAAAAGTATTGATAAGATAAATTACGCTGAAATGATTTTTATATTTGTAATTCGATGAAGCATCATCTCTGAAAAAAAAAAAGAAAAAAATATTTGTACTATTATATGGCTATATTTCTCAACTAATAAAATTATTAATTTTAAACTCAGACATGACATTTCAACGACACATTTTAATGACACAGAAATCAAATAAAGATGAAAATTAATTAAAACCAAAATGAATTCTTTTCTAATTTATTAGAGTTCATTTGGCTCCCAGTCATAACAATGGGTCTCCAATTAATGAAGTTCGGTAACTTTTGATTCAAAAAAGTCCAAGGTCGAAAATTTTCATGCGTGTAACTAAATTTAAAAATATTTTTACAGTATAATAAATGCAATGCAATTTTCTTTAATGAGAAATTTCCATCATCTTAAGTCAATGGGGATTCATTCACAAGTAAGTAAGAAACTGGCATTGTATCTAAATAAATTTTATCCAACTAATTATGCTACTGTGATCTTATGTCTTCTAAAGAGAATTAAGTACGTACAATATAATATTCATTATAAGCAAAGTGTTCGTAAAATTTAATTAACGTTCTTGAGATTCTAAAAGGTATATTTTTTTTTTGTATGTGAATAATGTTTCTTTTAATGTTTAAAGATGGCTTCTTTAAAAATGTTATTTTTGTATGAAAGACGTTATTTCATGCTGTCGTTTGTATTGCATTATTTTATTTATAGTTTGATGGATTGTTGTTAAATGACGCTAGAAAAGTTAATTAAAAAGAGAATAAATCATTCTAGATTTTTTGATTTATTAGTATTCCCGTGAAAAGTAGTATTACGCAGCCATATTACGTATTTGCAACTTTTGTATGCTAAATATATGAGTGAGAGATTATTTATAATTCCATCAATTCTAAAATACAATGTGTCCAAAAAGTATCTTAATGTATCAGATTTGTTCATGTTTTTTTTAAATGTTTTTAATGTGTGTAACAATAGATGTCTATAGTACTTTTTTTTTTTATGCGGAAGCTGGGCAGTTGGTATCCACAGGTTTCAGGTTCCAGAATCCTGGCTGTGGTATGGGAGTATTCATTTCTTGTCTTATGAACAAAGGCTTTCTATTAATGCTGTTTACAGCAGATTCATTTGAATAATAAAATCACATCTTAATATCAAATGATAAATATATAGTATAATCCATCACAAGCCAAGTTTTAAAAATGTAGCTGTTCTCCTTTAAAATATTTGTCTCGGATAATATCATCACTGTGATAGAAAATTAGACCATATATTCTTTCCTTAAAACAGTGGTTCACAAACTTTTTACCTTCTCCACCTCCCATAACATAAAAACTTAAATATTTTAGGGCTCTGCAACCATCATCTTATTTCATTCAAATAGTCAATGAAGTAGTAGTAGTATTTAGTAGTTCAATTTACGTGGAAAATGTTTACCAATCCCAATTTGTAACATAAACGAACTAAAAAGTTAAATTTTTCTAAACACATTAGTAAGCCATTATGCAAACAATCTCTGAAGTCCTCTATGGTTGTGAGTGACTATGCTGTATGAATCAATTTGGATTACAGCAACCGTTGGAACTCCATTCTCTCACAGAACCTAGTTAAAAATATAATAGGTCGTAACTCTAATGGTGATGATGTCCCGTTATAATTTGGCTTTTCAATTTATTAATTAAAGGCTTGGTATACAATGTTTTTAAAAATTTGCACTTGTGTTCTTTTAATTCAATAAATCATCCACGATCTTTGGCAGCCACAGCCCCATGATGGCCGAAATCCCGTCTGCCTACTGGCAAATTTCTAGACGGGAGATGTCTTCTTTACGAGGTAGATTTTAAAAACGCCCAATACTCGTCATATTATACCGCTATCTGAACCTGCGGTTTTAAAGTGGATTCAGAGTCACTACAAATATCCATGGAACCGTGGCTTCATGAATTGAAATCCTGTAGCACCGAGTGCCATATTAATTCAATAAAACAAGTTTCAATTTTTTCTCTTTGACTAGGTTCTCAGCAATTCAATATGTGCAACATCAGTCACATCCAACACTTTTGATACCCAAAAAATAAGCAATTTATTACTTATTTTTCCCATAATAAGAAGAATTTCGGGTTCGATATTTTCTTAAGAAATTAAAATTCCCAATTTAAATCTATAATAAATTTTCAAAATTTGAAGATATTTTTCGATTGCATTGCATGTTAAAATTACTAAAATGATAATTATTATTTCATTCAAAATGCATAAGAATATTTAATCGATGTAATTAGCATAAAAAGTTTGCAAATAAGTAATATAATAGTAATAATAAAGGACATTTCCTATAAAAAAAAAATGAACAAAGGTTCAAAGACGTTCAAGAAGACTAAAGCACGATTCGTTGTATACAACTCATATTGCACGTATTTCAATGTTGTGAATAATGTCAAAAAATTTATACTTTAAAAAAAAAAATGTTACTTTATTTATTATTAAACACATGTACGTAAATGTATACTTTATTATTAAACACGTACAAAAGGTTTGGGCATATTTGTAATGAATTTTTAAAAATGCAAAGATACTTTTGGGATCTAATATTAAAATGAACAGCCTCTTCATTATTAAGTTTTATTATAACATTTTTACTTAATTATTTTGTACTTTCAATGCTGGAATTGATTTTTTAAAAGAGAACCAAAGTGTGCATAAAAGGTCAGTGTAAATATTTAAACATGAAAATGATACGTAAATATTAACTTACGCTTTTTCGTTAAAAGTTATGCCTATTTTTTTTTGTCCTAAATTTGGCGTATAATGGTTTTCAAAGTCAATATATTCACAGCTCTGTTAATTAAAAATTACCTTTGCTTTGCATTTTCCGATTTTTTTTTACTTTAAAATTAATCCAAAAGGATCATGAATAATTTTTTAAAGAAGAAAAAAATTATATCGCAAGAAGTATTTAATCAAATTCGTTTTCGTTATTACATAAAACCATAACTACTGCTGAAAAAACTCTAATTTATTATTATAAGATATTATTGACGATAAAAAATACAAAAAACTCATATCAATATTGAATTGCAGTAGCCAAGAATGTAATTCTACTATTATGCCCAAAACGTAAGACCAATTATTCTTTTTCAAAAATTCTTTATTTCATCACCATTAATTTTCCAAATTTTTTCCAAACCTTCAAAGTAATCTTGCGGACACAATGCACTTAAAACGTTTTTCCAACCTCTTCAATGGCTAAAAGTCATCGGCAATGGCCTTCAAACGAGCGACGATTCACGCTGGAATGAATCTTTCAAGGAGAATCAAAACGGTGTCCCCGGAGAGGTCTTTTGAGTTTAAATAGCCAGAAGACGCATGGTGTGAAAACGGTTTGTGAAACGATAGGGGTTTCATTTTTGGCGAAAAAGTCACGAATAATCAGAGCATTGTGTTTTCGGTACCAATCGAGATTTGATGCGTTCGAGGCCCAAATGGAATTGACCGATCCTTTTGAAATTCTGACATCAGCCAACAAGGTCTCTAATTGTAAATCGATGGTTTGAAAGCCTGAAATCTTTAATATTTTGGGTGAGCTGCGTTGGTTATTACATAATCGACCAGAACTCTTCATCTTCAATGCATTATAAGAAGAACCGCCACTTCTAAATATTTCTTTCCAATATACGAATGCTCAGCGAATGCCTTCTGCAACATTCTCTATACGTTTCAGCACAAACAATTTAATGCCAGTTCTTTGCTCAAATAATTCAGACATTAACGAAAATGACCAAAATTTAGTTTTAGCGTCTCACAATGCCAAGCGTAACTCAAACACTAATGTATTTTGACGTCAAATTTCACACAGATGTCAAAGGACAGTATGTGAAGATACTTTTGACAAATTGTATTTTAGAACCCCCTTGATTTTTGAATGTAAATATTCTCTCTTCCACAATTTAGATAAAAAGATTCAAATAATCATAATATAACAATAGTAAAAATAATAGTAATAGTAATAGTAATATTTGATGTATTATGACTTTTCCAGGAAAACTAACAAATCAAAAAATCTAAAATAATTATTAAAAATGTTTTTTCAAGAGCTTCATTTAACAACAATCCATTAAATTATGAACTAAAATAATGCAATACAAACGACAGCATGAAATAGCGTCTTTCATTCAAAATTACATTTTTAAAGAAGCCATTTTTAGAACATTAACAAGCTTATTCACACAAAAAAAAATATACCTTTTAGAAACTTTTAGAACAAAACATTAATTAAATTTTACGAACTCTTTGCTTTCATTGAAGATTATATTGTACGTACTTAATTCTCTTTAAAGACAAAGATCACAGTAGCATAATTAGTTGGATAAATCTATTTAGATACAATGCCAGTTTATTTCTTACTTATGAATTGCCATTGACTTAAGATGACGGAGAATTTCTCATTAAAGAAAATTGCATTGTATTTAATACATTGTAAAAATATTCTTAAATTAAGTCGTCATACGCATGAAAAATTTCGACCGTGGACTTTTGGATCCAAAGTTACCGAACTTCATTAATTGGAGACCCATTGTTATGACTGTGAGCCTCTCCAAAATGAATTCTAATAAAATTAGAAAAGAATTCATTTTGGTTTTAATTAATTTTTCATCTTTATTTGACTCTTGTCATTAAGAATGTGTCGTTAAAATGTCAAGTCTGAGTTTGAAATTAATAATAATTTATGTCAGTCGAGAATATGGCGGCAGTTTTCTAGTTCAAATAATTTTTTTTTTTTTTTTTTTGCAAAGTGATGGTGCTTCATCAAATTACGTTGAAATGGATTTTATTTTTGTAATTAAGTTTATCAAAACTTTAAGATACAGTTTGAATGATTAATAGATTATACATATAATTAGATAGCAGTTCTAGAAAATCTTTAATTATTTTTTTTTTATTTCTTAAAAATGTATATATAAGTCAAAAGATTATTTCGTCACCATTTATTAAACTCGTAATACTAAATTTTTTTTTTTTTTCTCTCAATTAGGTACAATACTAAGATTAAATTTTTGATTGAAAAAGCTAATATTAATGAAACTACAAAGGATGTTCACACATTTTTTTTAATCGATTTTGAAAAAATATATTTATAAACAGAGATAAAAAAACCAGGCGGCAGCTTCTAATATGGTCTAATTTTCTGCACAGTTTGGGCTAATTAGAGCTCACCTACAGTTTAACGTGGTTTCCGAAAAACTAACTAACAAACATCCATGCCAGAGCAAGTATTCGAACCTGAAACCTGAGATACCAACTGCCGCTTCATGTAACCACATAAAAACATCACTATAGGCATCTTTGTTGCACACATTAACAAAAAAAAAAGAATAAATCTGATAAATGTATTTATAAATGTATTGTTATTTTATTATCTAATGATACTGATATTTATTGAAAAAAAACCCTGCATTTTTAAAATGTTTTTTACATAGTTAGTATTTTCAACATTTTTAAAATGTGAAGATACTTTTCTTGGACACATTGTATTTTAGAATTGACAGAAATATAAATATTCTCTTCATCCACAAATTTAGCATAAAAAACAAATGCAATATGGCTGATGTAATATGACTTTTCTCAGAACACTAACAAATCAAAAATCTAGAAAATTATTCTCTATTAATTTTTTCAAGATCTTCATTTAACAACAATCCATTAAATTATAAACTAAAATAATGTAATACAAACGATAGCATGAAATAACATCTTTCATACGAAATTAAATTTTTAAAGAAGCCATCTTTAGAACATTAAACAAGCTTATTCACACACAAAAAATATACCTTTAGAAACTCAAAACATTAATTAAATTTTACGAACTCTTTGCTTATAATGAAGATTATATTGTACGTACTTAATTCTCTTTTAGAAGACATAAGATCACAGTAGCATAATTAGTTGGATAAATCTATTTAGATACAATGCCAGTTTATTTCTTACTTATGAATCCCCATTGACTTAAGATGACGGAGATTTCTCATTAAAGAAAATTGCATTGTATTTAATATATTGTAAAAACATTCTTAAATTAAGTCGTCATACGCATGAAAAATTTCGACCGTGGACTTTTGAATCAAAAGTTACCGAACTTCATTAATTGGAGACCCATTGTTATGACTGTAAGCCTCTCCAAAATGAATTCTAATAAAATTAGAAAAGAATTCATTTTGGTTTTAATTAATTTTTCATCTTTATTGACTCTCTGTCATTAAGAATGTGTCGTTAAAATGTCAAGTCTGAGTTTGAAATTAATAATAATTTTGTTAGTTCGAGAAATATGCGGCAGTTTTCTAGTTCAAATAAATTTTTGCAAAGATGGTGCTTCATCAAATTACGTTGAAATGAATTTCATTTTTTTGTAATTAAGTTTATCAAAATTTTAAAATATATTTTGAATGATTAATAGATTATACACATAATTAAATAGCAGCTCTAGGAAATCTTTAATTATGATTTTTTTAATTTCTTAATAATGTATATATAAATCAAAGGAGAGCTTACTATATAATTTCGTCACCGTTTATGAAAATGTAAAACTAATTTGTTTCTTTTAAATTCTTCAACAGAATTTAAGGGAAACAAATTATTATTTGTTGTCTCTTAAGATTAAATTTAATGATTAAAACAGCTAATTTTAATGATACTACAAGGGATGTTCACACTTTTTTGTAACCGATTTTGAAAAAATATATTTATGAACAGAGATAAAATTTATTTTCTAATATGTTCAATGGAATTTAATTTTTTTTTTTTTTGCTCTACGGCCATTTTCTGCACACTTTGGGCTAATTAGACCTGACCTAAAGTTTAAAGTAGATTCCGGAACACTAACAAACATCCGTACCACCGCCAGAATTCGAACCTGAAGCCTGTGATATCAAAGGCCAGAGAGCTTGCCAATTAGCCATTTACACTACAAGATCGTGTATTGAATGCTCAATAATGTAAAAATTAATTTATTGAAATTCTTTCGCTCTCCAAGCTTTATCCTCTTTTTAAAACCCTTTATATTAGTAGTAGGAAATTGAAAATATTATTGGACACAGATCAAAAGGATCTATAAAAATCACACATAAAAAAAGCATCCGAACTCTCATCAAATAGACAGAATTATAGAATTAAAAATCAAGGAGAAATTTTTTTGGTTTTAAATAGTTGTTTTTTGTAGTAGTAGGTGTATGAAGAAAATTTTAAAGTAACCTCTCACGTAGGTTACAACTTATGGGCACGTCAAATTTTAAAGCTCCATGATGAAAACTGTGAATTTGTATAAAGAATAAATTCGTACTTCATAAAATTTATATAAAGAACAAATAAAGTGATTTTCAAATATATGTAATAGATTTTTACACCCGTTTAAATATTAAGTAATGCAATCCGATGTCTGGAACCTGATGGCCGAGCGACTAGTGCTCTGTGCCACAGATTTAGAGTTCAAGTCCCGGCGGTACTATGTAGAGGTTCGAATCCACTTTAAATCGTAGGTGCCGTCTAATATGACTGTTGGGCTTAAGGCTGATAACCGTACCCCATAAAAAAGAATCATCTACCGTCTACAAATCTGGCAGCAGGCAGACGGACTTGGCTCATCATGAGGCTTTTTGCCAAATGAAGTTGCTTGAAGAAAGTTTTAAAGTAGCCTACGGTCTTACATAGGTTATAGACTATGCACGTGCCCAATTTTAAAGCTCCAGGTGGAAATTGTGAATTTGTAAAAAGAATAAATTTGTTCTTTATAAAATGTATATAAAGTACAAATTTATGTAATAAGATTTATACATCCTTTTAAATTTTAGTTAATGTAATCCAACGTATATTGTTTTCTGTTATATGCATAAGGCTTCCATATAATTTCTAAGCTATATCTATATAACTTCAACCACCACCTTTATGGATGAATGTGGGGGTGGAGATTTAAAGATGGTTGAATGTAGTCATTAGCGTCAAAGTCATTAGAGTGTTTTTGCAAGGAATTATACCTCGTGTGAGTCAGGGTTAGAATAGCCCTACTGTAGCCCATGCAAGTCGTAAAAGCGACTAAAATTGGTACCCAGTACGCAGGATATAACCGGGTGGGGTAAAGTCACTTCTCCCTTTGGGTGCCCCATGTCTTTGTGCCGCAAGGTCAAGGACAAAAAGAAACTGCATTTTTTACTCTTTATCGTGACTCGTCAGTTCGGGTTCATGGACTTGGTCTAGATATTGCTGTCTATTAAGTGGGATAAGAAAATAACATCAACACAAATTTTCAACATCAAGACTTTTTCCATGAATTGATCTTTGCCTTATCTGACATAGAACTTGCTGAAGAATTTACAAGAGTACAAAGAGTTTGATTTCCGCCATTGGATCTGCACATCAAGCACTTGAATGAAGATTGAATGAATCTTGAATGAAGGATAGGGATATATTCTATACGTAGGAACACACTATACGAGAGAACATTCGGGAAAAAGGCTCATTTAACTACTAACAAGCATATAGATCTTATGATCCTCTTTAAATGGGTTCATGGACTTGGTCTAGATATGCTGTCAATCAAGTGGGATAAGAAACAGCAAAGAATTATAATAAATATATATATATATAACTGAAATTGATACCAAATATAAAAACTATAATAATTATTATTATTTATCTTTTCAGGACGGAATCTCTCCTCTTCCAAATGGCACGCGACCCAAACTCCCTTCCACCCTTTACCTTCGAAGCAGACACCGTCGACGTGCCATTCTGGTGGACAAATTCCTCCAGGGTGATCTTCCCGCTGTCCTTCGTGGTCCTGAACACTGCCTATTGGTCGTTTTATCTGGAAAGCTTCTGAATTTTTGTGATCTTCCACGCTTAAAATATATTTGAAAAAAAAAAACTGCACAAAAACAGACAGTGCCTCATAGATATTCAAAGATCATACGTTGACGAAATGTCAAAAAAATAAAATTTTGTAAAAGAGTAAATTTGTAGAAAGAGAAATTTTGGTAATTACGTATAAAACTATGACATGTAAACGTGACTCTTAAACATAAGACAGAACGGTAAACTTTTCAGATATTTTTCCGTTATTGGAGTTAGTTCCATTTCATGCCAACTGAAAAAATTCCATTAAATCATAGCCGTGGAATATTGCAATAAGTTGATATATTTACCACCATCCTCAGCAAATCCTTGGTGCACTTGAAATCATGCAAGGAGCCCCGTTAAGGAAAACTACGATTTCGTTGCAAACAATTCATAATTCATCCTTTACTGTTTTTGCAGATATTAATTAAAAAAACACTTTCAAATATTATTATAAATATGTTTCTGTGCAGTCGTAAATTTGCTCTTATATGATTTTGTTATTATTGCTACTTACTTATAAATGTTGGTGCTGACGTCCCAACTCTGACATGTAAATAGGACTCTTAAACATAAGACAAAATGGTACACTTTTTCAGATATTTTTCCGTTAGTTCAATTTCATGCCAACTGAAACAATTCCACCAAATCATCGTCGCGGAATATCGCAAAAAGTTGCAATATTTAACACGATCCACAGCAAATCTTTTGTAATTTGAAATTATGCAAAGAGCTCCGATAAAGAAAACTACAATTTCGTTGCAAACAATTCATGCTATCTTAAACACCCATGATTCATCTATTACTGCTTTTGTAGATATTAATTAAAAAAAACACTTTCAAATATTATTATAGATATTACATTCGAATATTTTTTTTTTTTTTGTTCTAATGCAGCTGGCACTTAGACAGCTTGGTCTTGTATGCCTTAAGGCAAGCGCTGCACAGATGTTACTCACTTTGCATTACCCAGGGGCGCGTGTAACTTGAAGATAAGCCACGGAGTAACAATGCTCCCGCAACGCTCTACGATCCTATTAGCACCGGGACCTACAGTTTAAAAGTGGATTCCGAACCACTACAAACACCCATGGCACCGCCGAGATTCGAACCCGATACCTGTGGTACCGAGCGCCAGAACGCTAGCCACTCGGCAATTCAGGCCCACATTCGAATATTGTTATAAAAATGTTTCTCTTGTGCTTGTGACTATTTCTTCTTCGACATTTGTAACCCTATTTCAGCAAGTCTGAAAATCTATTTTGTTTTGAACTCAGAGCGTGATACATGAATTTCAAATAGAATGAATTATTTCATGATCATAACCATGTGAATGTTTATATACATATAAGTATCGAAACTTAACTGCGATATGTTCTATTCATATTTAAAAAATAAGATAAGTTCAGAATAATAACGTCAGGATGGCTGTGGTCCACCAGGTATGATGATGTTAATTCAACTTTAAAGCATTTCTTTCTCCGACAAAAAAAAACCGCTCGTGATAGATAACTTTCTGCCACATTTAAGTTTAGTAATGTGAAATCGTTGGATTATTTATTATTTTAACAGAGAGGTATTTGTTGGCGACACAATACTATATCCCAAATATTTTTTAATCTGAATTAAAAATCCATTTTATTAATATAACAGGTGGAGTGAAAAAGTTCGTGGACTGACACATAGATGGCGCTACTAGTATTAAATCCATATGATTTTTAATTAGCTCTAACCATCAAAAAAGACACGTGTATAAATTTGACAGCTGTTCAGTATTTGTATGTGAGTTATAGCATTTTTAGTGAAGTTATAGTATTTTTAGTGTTCATCACGTGCAGTCCACTCGGCTGACTGTCGATTGGACTCCGGTGTGAAATGATGGAGCCATGTTTCATCCATTGTCACATATCGATGCAAAAATTCGGGTTTATTAAGATTGAACAGCTCCAAACACTGCTTAGAATCATCAATTCGTTGTTGTTTTTATCCGATTGTAAACTCTGCGCGGCACCCACTTCGAACAGAGCTTTTTCGCATATCCAAATATTCATTCACGATATGTCCAACACGTTCCTTTGATATCTTTAGGGTCTCAGCTATCTCAATCAACTTCACGTTACGGTTATCAGAATTTATTTTGTGGACCTTTTGATGTGTTCGTCGGTAACAGCCTCTTTGCGGCGTCCACTGCGTGCATCGTCCTCGGTGCTCATATCGCTTCGTTAAAATTTAGCAAACCACTTCTCTACGGTTGATTTTCCTGGTACAAAGTCCGAATAATGTTTATCAAGCCAAGCCTTGGCTTCAATTGTATTTTTATTCGCCAAAAGCAATGCTCTATTAAACACACGAAATTCCTTTTATCCATTTTTTCAAACTAACAAAAGTTGCTTCACTAAAAATGCTATAACTCACATACTAATAGTGCAACAGCTGTCAAATTTATACACGTGTCTTTTTGCAGGTTAGGGCTAACTAAAAATCATATGGATTTAATACTAGTACGTCAACTATGTGTCAGCCTACGAGCATGTCAGCCCAACTGTTATTTCTCACAAAGTGAATAAAATATTACGACTGCTATGATATTTCATCACGATTGACGCAACAGCTCCATAGTGGACCAAGGCCGTCTGCTTATTGGCAGATTTCGAAACATGAGATGTCTTCATTTTTTACGGGGTAGGGCTGTCAGCCCTGCGCCCAAGGTTCTACAGTCGTTAGACTGGGATTTACAGTTTAAAGTGGATTCCGAACCACTACAAACATCCATGGCACCGCCTTTATAATTATATAATGATATTATTTAAAATGTTAGTAAAAAATATTAACCACAAGTTATTACGTTTTTTCCATAAAACAATATAAAAAAAAAAAAAATTTAAGTCAATTCCTACTACTTTTTTACTCTATTGCAGAAAGTCCTTTATAAATAATTTTCATTCATTTTTTTAAGTTTATCTGAAGCCATCTATGGGTAGATACATGCAACTTAAATCTAAAATTAATATTTGAAAAACTGTATTAACATCCAAGTGTCATCCACTACAAGTTCAAAAAAAAAAAATGTATTTGAACGTGAGCGGATGAATAAAAAGTATTTTATGAACGATTGAAAATTTGAATAAGATATATATATAGGGAGAGTGTGAGCTAATAGAAGGAATTGAATTACAAACAAAAACTGCATAATGTTTTTAGTTAACAAATGCATTACTAAAATAAGTATTTTAGTAATATACTTATTACAGTTATTATATATTACTAATAACTATGATATTTAATGATAAAAAAAAAAATGGTTGGAGACCCTCGAAATAGTTAAGTTTTTATAGTTATGGGAGATGGAGTTGAAAATCATTGCTATACCGAGATGAAAGAATACATGCTCTAGTTTTCTATCACAGTGATATTGAGAGATGATATTATGTGAGACAAATGTTTTAAAGGAGAACAGCTACATTTTTAAAACTGTTGGCATGTGATATTGTACTATATATTTATTATTTCAAATATTAAGATGTGATTTTATTATTCTGAATTGCTAATTTGATATAAACAGCATTAATAGAAAGCCTTTGTTCATAAGACAAGAAATGAATGTATTTAAATAAAACAATAAAAATATATATTACAAATGCCTTCTGTACATGTTTTTATTAATAAACTGTATTGTATCAGTAGTAAAGTTATTATTTTCTCATTATAATGGAACACAAATAAGAAACGTATATTTCTTAATATGTATTTTTGTGAAGAACTATCTTGTATTTTCCAAATCTAATAGTTCTTATTACTCGAGATTCCTTTCAAAAGTCTTAAGTGGATTTGATATTTTTTGTATAATTTACTCTGATATTATATACATCTTCACAAAGCTATTGTTACTATAATACAACCAGGTAGTAATTTTCGTTCAGTTAACGATCTAATTACTTGAAACTTTTTTTTTATTGGTTCCGGCCATATAATAGCAATAAAATAGAGAGCGCTTCTGTATTTGAAAGGGACAAAATATTGATGCAAATATCTCCAAAATAGCATATTGACAAAATATCTCCCGTATTTTTCGTACCAGATTTGGAGCTTGGCTCCTTTTCTACATTTCCTTAGAAAAAAAAGGTTTTTTTTTATTATTTGTATTAATATAAATATATTTATTAATCATCAATACGCGATTATATATACGTAAACTCTACCTGACAAAAATTAATGAAACAATAAAGTACATTTGATAATTTATGCAAATTAATACGTAATAATAATCAACATAATATATATAATTTTCTTAATACATGCAAAATATCAAAAATAAATAATAATATACGCATATCATGAATAAAATTGCTTTTAAAACATTCTATATCCAATCAATATTCCAAATTCCTACTTTCACATGAAAGAAATAAGAATCTTTCACAAATACATAGCCTTTTTTAATGTTTTTTTTTTTTTTTTTTAGTGAAGCGTAAGGCAAATAAAGTGACCAGTCCATATAAATAAATGAGAGAATGACCAGCCATTTGCTAAAGCATACCCCCGTCATGTGACGAGCATAATGACCTCAAACTGGCAAACCCTTTGTACGCTGTATTTTATTATTACTCTGTAATTCCGGCATATTCAACTATACACTGTAGTGCATTTCAGGGAAAATAATAAACACCATGCGTATGTGCACAATATTATAAATTGCTTTCTTCTCCAACAACTCTAGACAGTTCAATGCTTTTTGGTTTGGTATGTCGTTCTACTGTCATTTTGTGCCCACTTTAAGCTAATAAGACCAGGGCATACAGTTTAATGTGGATCCTGAACCATCGACAAATGTCCATGCCACCACTAGGATTCGAACCTGAAGCCTTTGGCCATCAGGCAGCTATATTTGCAGAGGAGAAATTCGCTTCGTGTAATAACATAAGTGGCATTAAATGATAATGTTAATTAGCGCACTGGCGCTCGGTACCAAAGGTATCGGGTTCGAATCCCGGCGATGCCATGGATGTTTGTTAGTGGCTCAGAATCCGCTTTAAGCCGTAGGTCCCGGTTTCATATGACCGTAGAGCGTCACAGAGCCCAATCAGACTTCTCACCCACATCATTCCCAAATTTTAAACGGGCAACTCAGCTCTAGGTACAGTGGTGTGGTAGAGCAGATTTCACCGTTGAAGTCATTCAGAATGTTATGCAATGTTAACACAAGGTAGCCTTTCTTTAACAAAAGTACAAAATTTCAGATCATTCGCCATAAAACCGGAACCTGTAAGCTATAAAAAAAAAAAAAAAAAAAACCTTTACGAATATAAAAATTATACTACATCAGTTATTAATAGCATTTAAGTTTGATGCCTTGTAAAAAGTAACGAATCTAACAAACATTTTCAAAACCTGGCCATCCAACGGAAAATCATAAAACAACAACTTTTTTGATATCACTAGAACCTTAAATCACATAGGTTTTCCATGGTAAAAAGCAAAAATATTTTTGACAGAAATAAGGTTGTACAACTCAGTCAAAACTTTTACTACGGAAGGTATAAAATAACTATACACAAAAGTCTAGTTCAATCTGCCAATATATACATAAGACTTAGTTCCAAAAAATTTGCCGATAGATAGACAATCTGATTACAGCATTAAATGGCGATTCTAGAGAGGAAATTTATCTTTAATATTACCCATAATTAAAACCTATATCTATTTAGTTAGCCGTGTTTCCACAAAAACGGATCAAAAGAACGTCGTATAAGAGAAATTGTCGGATGTAAAACTTCCAAATTACAAACAAAATATTTATATTTTGCAACAAATCAATAGAAGAAATAATTAAATTTACAGTAACAGAATTATTTGAAATAAAAAAATTATAGTTTAAAAACACGCTTTTAGAGTTAATTAAAACTAAAAAGTAAACAATGACGAACAATAACGAGAAAATGAATGTCACTCTTCTAAAAGCGTGGGGTGCTCGATATCAATCGTTATAATTTTTCACTAGTTTCATTCTGAAATGCAGAATTAGTTTAAAAATGTCATACAAAGCACCCCACGCTTTTAGAACAGTGACATTCATTTTTCGTCAGTCATTTTATTCTTATGTTAACAATTATTTTTTACTTTTTAGTTTGATTAACTCTAAAAAGCGTGTTTTTAGTTTTTTAAACTATAATATTTAAATGAGGTTCCGGTACGGAGGAGTGGAACTATAGTTCTTACAATAATGTAATTGTGAGTAAAACAAAGGCTAAATTCGAATATGTCGAGCCAGCCAGGACTCGAACAGGGAATGTCCTGATCCATAGTCAGGCGCGTTATCCGTTGTCCCACGTAGGTTTGAATGCCTTTATTGAATACTTTCATTCTACATGGGTTAAATTGCTCTTCATAAGTTAAAATAAAAATCACTAATCCTGGCGATCCTAATCATGATGAGATAATAAACTTATCAAAATATTTTATTGTCGTCGGTCCTTGATAAGACTACAACGTTTAAAATAAATCTGATCGCTTAAAGTAGGGCAAAATCGAGCCCAAAGAGTCAGTTACAAACAAACATACATGTGAAACTAATAAAAGCATGTTAATAAGAACAGAACTAAATGTTTAGTCCTTTTAAATTTTAGAGAAATGTTTAATCTTGCCGAGGTTTTTTTTTTTTTCTCAGAGAAGTTCTCCATTTTTGCCGCATCATTACGCTATTTCTACTAGATTCTTGCAAATCAATGTTTTAAAGCACTGTTTCTATATCCTTAATTCCATCTTTAATGAAATTTTATGAGACATAATCCATGATGGCAAATAAGTTCTTGTTCTTGTATTTTTAGTATTAGTTCTTCAATTTCGCTAACATAGTCATAAGTTATTTTAAACCGAGCATATTTCTTCTTTCATCTCTGATTTCCTTTTCTGTGTTTTCATCTAGCAGTTCAGCAGTTGATTCCATTATTTAAAAAATAATTGTAACTTTTAGCGTCAAACTCATCAGGCAACATCCTTTACAATGATGCGTTTTAATTATTCTTTCATATACTGATATCTTGCCAATCTCTTTGATTAATGTGGTGTTTTTGGGGCGGATAATATAGGTGAAGGTAAAAACAAGACTTAATTATATTTTTACCTAACATAATAAATATTATCACATTCAACCATGGAGGTAAAAACCAGATGCATTTAGTCAGACCTGACTTGTGAACAAGTAATATAAAAAAAAAAAAAAAAAATTTTAAGTCAATTGCTACTTTTTTTTTCACTATTGCAGAAAGTCCTTTATAAATAAATTTCATTTTTTTAAGTTTATCTGGCGCCATCTATTGGTAGATATATGCAACTTATATCTATTAAAAAACTAAAATTAATTAATTAAATTTAATTACTGAATTAATATTTGAAAAACTGTATTAATATCCAGTGTCATCCTCTACAAGTTCAAAAATGTATTTGAACTTGAGTGGATGAATAAAAAAAGCATTTTATGAACGATTGAAAATTTGAACAAGATATATATATATATAGGGAGAGTGTGAGCTAATAGAAGGAATTGAAAAAAAATATGAAACCTTTAGAGGTTGAAGGATAAGGTTGTAAAATGTATTCTACTACAATATGTTCCAAGGTTTGGTTTGGCTACCGCTCAACGGTCATTTTTTGACACTTTAGGCTAATTAAGCGGCACCTACAGTTTAACATAGATTCCGAACCACTCACAAACAAAAAATGCCAACGTCAGGATTCGAACACGAAGACTAATGTTCCAATGAATCCATAGAAAAGTATACATTGAATTTAAAGAAAAAATAACAGTTTAAATTATTTCGAAAAAAATTGATAAATATTTCTCAACTTATACTTTTATTTCATAAAAATATTTTAGTGCTCGATCTAAATTACCAACATATAGCATAATACCGAAATTTTTCAAAATTAATATTTGTTGTGTAGTATCGAAATTAATTTTGAAAATTTCGGTATTATGCTATATGTTGGTAATTTAGACCGAGCACTAAAAATATTTTTATGAAATAAAAGTATAAGTTGAGAAATATTAATCAATTTTTTTTCGAAATAATTTGTAATAATTGATTAATTTGTAATAATTAAGTACCATGCAAATAATTACAACCAAATGAAGAAATAAATTAACAATATTCCCACGTTATCCGGGATAACAATGCCTAGTTCCAGTATCTGAAAAAATGCATCTTATTTCCTATAATTCAGTCTAATTCACATTTTTAAATTATTTTTAGCACCTTAAACTCAAACATCATCTGCCTTAAAACATTTAAGCATATCATATCATTATTTATAATCTCTAGTAATCCTACTACTGTGTAAAATATTTAATTAAAATTTTAAATTTGATATTACCTTTTAACTAATGCTTTCAATGTCACACCTGACGACCATGACCCAATATACAGTGGGTAAAAAAAGTATTAGCAATTGCCTTAATTTATTCATATTGACAAATAAAGAAAATGTTATGCAATTTTAGCTGCCGTAATTAAATACAAGACATCTTAGATATATAAAAATGGTAAAAATTTTATTTTAATTTGCATTTTCTGCGATTTTTTTCTTTCAAAAACGAAAATTTGTATGTCAAAAAGTATTGGCATTTAACTGCTATGCAAATTTTGTTACATTGAAGTCACGTGTTTCGACTGATAAACTCTACCGGTATAAAGTCTGCAAAAGCTACTCCAAAAGTGTCTATGCATTATTTTTGCGATTACTGCAGTAAAA
Source organism: Caerostris extrusa (assembly GCA_021605095.1). Lineage (NCBI taxonomy): Eukaryota > Metazoa > Arthropoda > Arachnida > Araneae > Araneidae > Caerostris > Caerostris extrusa. The sequence goes on along the minus strand of BPLR01005988.1, from coordinate 100,429 downwards.
TGACTTCGAAATCGAAGGAGTTGGACGGTAGTGTTAAAAACAGGATTATTAGGCTCAGAAATGAAGGTTTAACTTATCGTGCTATAGGAGTGCAGTGCAATATAAGTTTATTTACTGTCAGAAATGTTGTAAAAAAAGTTCAAGGAAACAGGATCAACGGAAAATAAGACGACCTCGAACGACCGGACGACCTCAAATATTTTCTACAAGAGAAGAACGTGTCATTATTAACAAGGTTAAGAAAAACCCTAAAATAAGTGCACCCCAGATAGCTAGAGATGTTACTTTCAATTCGCAAAAGACTTTCAGCGTACAGACTGTACGGAATGTTTTACACGAGAGAAGTTATTATGGAAGGGCAGCTAAAGAAACCATTCATCTCGGAAATAAATATGAGAAAGAGGTTAGATTTCGCAAAATCCCACGTTGATTTATCTGAAGAGTTTTGGAACACTGTTATTTTTTCCGACAAATCAAAGTTTTAACATTTTCGGCAGTGATGGACGACGATATGTATGGAGGAGGCCAAATACTGAATTGGAAAAGCAACATTTAACTGCTACTGTAAAACATGGTGGAGGCAATGACAACAACAAAGAAATAGATTACAAGCTGTTATAGATGCAGAAGGTATGCATACAAAGTACTAAATATATACTGATTTTGTTTTCGCTCATAAATTTTGCCAATACTTTTATCATGTAAATTTTGAATTTTCTCGTAGATTTTGACTAAAAAAATATTTGAATGAAAATTTCGTTATATTTGTTTGTCTTTTCTCCTTCTGTAATCGCTATGTTAAAATAAAATTTGTAAACATACTTTGTTAGCAAATATGATCATTTATAGGCAACTGCCAATACTTTTTTTTTTTTATCCACTGTATGTTCGGGAAGAACAAAACAAAAAAAGTTTAAAGAAAATTAGTTTAGTTCTATTCAAGGTCCACCATATCACAAATAAATTTTTGCAATCTGTATTATTGCATATTAGTTTCCTGGCTTCCACTCTACTCAGAATCACGGTATGTGTAAAATATATTTTATTAAAAATATCTATTTAATATGAAAAAATAATATTTTTATGAAATTTAATTTTTTGATAACAAAATTAACATCCTAAAAATCTAAAAACAGTAAATTACAATATCCCCCCACCGCCTGAATTATTACAATATAACCACAAGATAATGAAAGTCCAATTTAAGAACAGAATTAGTAATTAAATATTCAAATAAAAATTAAAGTATGCATTCAACTCATATGCTAAAGGTTACTTGATTACTTAATACAAAAATATAGATAAATAATAATTAATTAGGCTTAATTTTAAGTAATTAAATACATAAATAACATATGCCAAGCATTGCAGATGCTACATGATTATGAAATTAGGTTTTAAGGAATGAATTTAAGCTTAATACCCAATAAATAATTATTAATAATAAATAAAATATTAATAACTAATAAAATATTAACATCCTTACTTTTCTAAATCTGCTGAAGCAAATAGCACAAATAATATCACGGGTAGAGGTCAACTAAAAGGTACACACACTAGTTAGTGAAAGACAGGTTTAAATATGAGCAACTAAACTCAACGGCTCATTACAAAAAAAAAAAAAAAAAAAAAAATGATGTAAAAGAAGCAACAATCCAAGTCGCTAAACATATTTGCTACAAAATCGCCGATCGCGCGCATGCTTGGCGCGAAATGCTCCTCGCCAATTTTTTCCTGATCGAATAAAATTTTCTGACTTCCCGATTCTGTCGCCACTATGTTTTAGCACTACCGCAATCTGGAAACATGATTTTTAAAAGAGGGAAAGCTTTTGAACTTGATCTAAATGATGAGTATTACAGAGTATACAGTGCGAGGTCCACAGAATTTCTGCCTCATTTTTACCATTTCAGATTTTTAAAATTTTTGCACGGATTGATTTTCACCTCTTGGAGTAGGACTATTATTCAATAAAGTACTTTTGCTGAGGTGGCTTGAAAACTGAATTGAACTAATTGATTCATTTTTGTTTATAATAGCTTTTAGATGCTTGAAATGTTATAAAGTTGGATTGCGAATAGTGTTTTAAGCACATAGATTTTCAATTGAGGGGCCAGATGGCTAGTGGCTAGCACTACAGGTACAGGTATCGGGTTTGTAGTGGTTAGGAATCCACTTTTAAACCGTATGTCCGTCCTAATAGGGTCGTAGAGCGTGGGGATAGTGTTACCGCGTCCGTAGCACATCTTCAAGCTACACGTGACCTCTGGGTAGTGCTAAACGAGTAAAAGCAGTGCAGCCCTTGCTTATGGCATAAAGAGTAACTGTCTGTATTGCCAGCTGCTTTAGAACAACAACAGATTTTCAATTGAGTTTTCAAATTTGTCCTCAGTAAATTTTTTTTTTTTTTTTTTTACCATGCAATTTTTAGCAAATTATACATGCTAATATTAGCAATCACAAGAGAATAATAGAACATTTTTTTTTAAATAAAAAAATTCTTAAGGAATTAAATGATCTTATTAGAATCAAAAGTTATACAGTATTAGCGATCTACGTTTATGGTTATATATTTTCTTTTTAATTTTGTAAAGCAATGAGTAATTCATGTTCGCCATGTTTTTTTTTTTTTTCCACTCACCTTTAAGAACCACCGTTCTTAAAGGTGAGGGAAACGTCCACCAAAACGGATTTTGAATTAGTAGCAAAAAAATATTTTTCTCAGTGACACACGCTTTGAAATCCAGATTTTCGAGGTCGTATAGCTAAATTTCACAATTAAACTGAAAATTTTGCCATCCCTGATTAACAAGAAAATTTAGTTTTCTTAAATATTTAGTAGTTTTGAAAGGATTGATGCTTGGGAAACCCTGCTTAGATGGCACCATGATGGCTGTCATCCCAATAAAAGGAATAATTAAAAGAAAAATAAATATGCGAGAAAAATATTCTTAGTGAAAAAATTAAAGGAAACCAGCACAATTAGAAATTCATAGAAATCCTAGATAAAAATCCGTATAAAAAAGGAAATAGGCTACAACTTACAAGTTTTATACACAGAGAATACTGTTCCTTATTCCAGAATTTATGAATTAAAATTATTTCACCTATAATGCAGATACACCATAAATATATGTATATTGTGCAATTGTAACCAGGAAATTTTGTATTTTTATAAAATATAACCTTAAGACCAACCAAATGATATACCTGTCTTCTGCATGCAATAAATAACCTGGTGCCTGAAAAGCCAGGCGATAGATTATATATTCTTATACATAAATAAATTTGTTTAAGTATATGTGGGGATAGCATTGATTTCCATAATTTGGCACTGGAATTTTACAATTTGAAAATTAATTTTACAGTTTTGTCTTCCCCAAATTTTTCCAACTTTCCTAGTTTTCAGGTTGAGTGGCCACAATGGTTAATATACAAGATATTTGATAAATTATTTTAACTTTCTTTTACAAGTTCCTAAAACTGGAGTTTCTGTATTATTTCTTTCAGATATTTCTTATATAAAACAATTTGGCAGAGCAATAGCATGAATCTAATGACCATATCACAAATAAAAGGATTTATGTACCCTTTGTCATAAATCATTTTTAAATATATATTGCTCACAAAAGATTAAAAATATTTAGGCTAGTATTTTGAAAACTTTATCATTATTAAAAAAATTATCGGTTCTAAATTACTGTTATTTTCTATTTTATTAAACATCTTTTAGAAAGGAAACATGAAAAAAAAAAAAAAAACCCCAAAAAAAACACAAGAAATGAATTAATAACTACTTTATTTTTATTTCTGTACAATAGCAATAAAAGCAAATCAATTATAATTACAATAACACAACTACACATCTTAACGAGAATAAATAATACCAAAACAGTGAATATTTCCTTTTAAGAAAAGAAAAATAATAGAAAATATTAAGTATTTACGAATTGAAAATGCGATTTTTGCCTATGCACAATGACATAAAACCTTAAAATAATAATAAAAGAGCAATTAATAGCTATATTTATTTTTAAAAACAAAGATTGAAATTTATAATTGATATTGAAAAAACTTACTTTTACTGCAGATTTCTTAAAATTGTAATAAAAAAAAAAAAAAAAAAAAAAAAAACCTTGACAAATAGGAGAGAAAAAAAAAAAATTGATGATGAATGGACACGACGAATGTAGGTACTCTCAAAAATTACTGTTCAGAAATTCATTAAATGAACAGAGATTTTACTTTCTTAATCATTTTACAGTTGAATTTTTCTTCCTACCTAAAATTCTAATAGCAAAAACTTAAAATGAAATGTTATATTATTTCTTGCATTTTTACATGTAAATAAAAATTAAAAAGGTTAATTTTAAATTATTTGCAAGGACGAAGAAATTAAGAAATAATTTTATCATTAATTGAAGAATAATTACACAAATAAAAATAAAATTTTATTGACAGATAAAAACTTTATTGTAAAACTAAATGATCCAAAGGCTTACTGCTGAGCACAACCCTGATCATTTTTCTATGAGCAAGTGGTTTGTATTTCACCTTCTTCCCTAAAGGTGTGCCCCTATTTTCCGCTTCTATTTCACACTCTCTGCTTATTTCTTCCAAAACTTCATCGTTGGTTCTGTTCACTTGTTTTAATGCAGTTTTAATAACTTTCAGTTGTTGTGGATCTATTTTTTGTAATCTGTTTTCTTTCTCTTCTTCATAAGACACTTTTTTGTTTTCATCATTAACTTCATTGGAAGAAGCCCTTCCTGTTTTTCAATGTTTCCTTTATACCAAGGCAAAATTTCGACATTTGGTTCCTCTTTTTAGGAGCTATAAGCAAGGGGAAAAAAGAACTATTTACAACAAATTAGCACTGACACATATTTTGAATAATAAAATTTTTTTACCTTTCACCCAAATTAAACATTTTACTTTTTAAGGGGGAAACCAGCCAGACCTGTGTGTGTATGGACAAAATATTAATCATTTTCAATAATAATAAAGTAAATTAATATCACAAAATCCAACTTTCAAATAACAATAAATTGAGATATCAATGCAAGTACTGGAATACTTAAAGCTGATCATAAGCTAAATATTTTAATTGTAGTTAAGTCTATTTTAGAATGTATTTAAATAATTCCATCTAATAAATCTTTTAAATATATTTATATCATAATAAATTTGTTTATATGTTACTTAAATGGCTTCACAATTGGCATGAACATTTTAATTAAAAAATAAATTATTGGACTTTCTATAAAATCTATCTTGCAGTTAGTTGATCAGTTATTTTGTATAATTATTTCACAAATCATTTTAAACTACTAAAACATTCACAATATCAGCAAAATAATAATAATAATAAAAAATAAATAATTTAATTAAATTTTTCAACTGTTTTAAATACTCATAATTAGGTAAGGGAACAATAAGAAACTCATTTGCATATATTAACAGTGAATAAATATAAAAAAATTATATTTTAATACACCTTTGTCCTCACTTACCTATAAATAAATGTCTTTCAAATATATTACCAGAATTTCAATTAAACTGCATGTAAAATTTAAAATATTAGAACCAAAAATAACTTTTAACACTAAATAACTTACATCCCTCATCTGGTTTTGCTTTAAGAATTCTGAGTTCTTCCTTTAGTTTTCTATTTTCCAATTTTACAGCATCAAGCTCTTCTTGAATGATATATAAAAAATAATGCGTGCAAGTCAGATTCTCGTTAGCATCTATGTTTTTAACACGAACACTCATTACATCATCTTGTAATTTTTTTATTTTTCCCTAGAAGTAAAAAACATGAATGAAAATTTAAAAAATTATAAACAAAATTGGAAAATAAAAATCAATATTTTGCAAATTATTGCCAGTACACATAGAATTCAGAAATACTGAATGAATTGTTGTTGTTCTAATGCAGCTAGCAATACAGAGACAGTTAATCTTTATGTCCTAAGCAAGAGATGCACCGTTGTTACTCATTTAGTACTACCCGGGGCATGTGTAGCTTGAAGATATGCTATAGGTGTAAATAACACTTCCCCCACAACGCTCTACAATCTTATTAGACCAGGATTAACAGTTTAAAGCAGATTGCAAACCATTACAAACATCCATGGCACCCCGGCCTTGAACCTGAAACCTATGGTATCGAGCGGCAGAGTCCTAGCCACTCAGCCCCACTTAATGAATTGTATGATTTCTCATAAGCCATCTTGGGAAACTTGTTTGATCAACTTAATAAACAATTTAACACCTAGCATTAGTAAACAAGGTCAATTTCTTTTCATTTTAAATTAGCATATATAACACTAATTTAATCTATGTTTTTCTAGGAAAGAGCATCTTAAATAGGATCCAGCTTCAACTATCCAGGAAATAACTGAAAAAGTTGATTGTAAAATATGTACATCATAGTGATCACATTAACCTTCTCTTTTAAATTTTTCTTTAAAGGAAATATAAATAAAAAATAATTTATGTATGAACATGAAATTAAATAAACATATCAATCCTAAGAAAATCAGAAGTTTAAACCAAAAGATGATTTTTTACAAAGTTTAAAAAAAAAAAAAATTGTTTTTCTCTCTGCTGTTTTATTTAAATTAAGCAGGATAAAATTTCTTCTAGACTTTTCTGTATTTTAACACAATTCATAACATTTTCCAATTATTTTAATCTGTTTCCTCTTGACAATTTTTGATATGTACAAAACTTTGAACTAAATATTTGAAGGACTCTTCAGCTAATGACTTAGTAAATTTACAAAAAATTGTTGTAGCTTCTGAATATAAAATATGTCAAGCATATTCAGAGAAGAAATAAAAATATACCAATGAAAGATAAAACTAGGTTGGATACTGACTAATTGATATATTTATTACATATGAATCTGGAAACATAATAAAGATTTCAAGTATTTCTTTTTTATTATGCAATATCACACTTACATATAGAGGAAATAAACCACCCTAGTGATAATTTTTAATATTTAAGAAATTATAATTTCTGCCTGAATATACTTTTTCTGAATTAAAGATTGGAAACAATTTTTCCTTTTATAAATCCATACCTAATTTATTTTGAAAAAGCTTATTATTAAGACAGCGCTTATTGTTTTAATTGTACAGAATTTAATTCATTTTACATTATATATATATATAATGTAAAATATATTCATATTCATAAAAAAATTCAATGTATGAAACATTTTCTAATAGTACTTAATTTTGATAAAAAAGTATCAAGAATTTGAAAATTATACTAACTGAGCATCTTGATGCATAGCTCTAAGAAAATCATAAGCATCATTTTGATAAGGTAAGTGATCACGTTTCTCTTGTTGTAATAGTTTTGTACATCTGTTGAGCTTTGCTGTTAATTCTTTAACTTCATTCTTAGCAGCAGTAAGTTGCTCTTGTAATCGATTAATATATGATTCCTGATATTGACGACTTGTCATACTCAATAATAATGCCATTTGACCCTAAAATTTAAAATTTCCATGATTTTGCAAATAATTAAATACAAATGGTGTTTTCAAATAAACATATAACATTTCATATGATTTAAACCAACAGAACTATTTTGTAACTTAAATTTATTAATAAATGAAACAAAATTTTACATAAAAACATTGTATATCGCTACTACAATCATAAAAAACAAAATTAATCATTAGAAAAGAACAAGTATTATTAATAGACTAACTTTTATTTTTAATCAAAAATTTGTAACTTAAAAGTTATTTACTATAATGTTTATATAAATTACTTAAATATATTAATGAATTCCACATTATTTAGTAAAAAAAGGCTTTAAAATATCCATTTAAAAATATTTTAAAATCCATTTTTTTAATAATATATAAACACTTGTTTTTTCAATCAAAAATTAAATATTTTCTTGCCTAAATAGAACTATTGTACAACGATATTTAAAACACATGGTTGTGGTTTCCTTTAAAATAATGCAATTAAAAAAAAAAAGGGTACATTAATATATAAACTAAGAGGCAATAATTGTGACATATCAAATGAAAAATATTTGAAAAATATTGCACAAGATATTTAATTGCAATGAAATAGTACAATATACTGTGATAGATAATGTATTGTGCTATAACTTCATGGCTAAAAGGCTGAACTGCACAACTGAATTGCTTTCGCAATACTGCATTCTCAGAGTTGATTCTCGACTCTGTTGGTTGTTTGAAGACTTTAAAAGAGAAAAATGCTCCAGGGAAAGAGATTTATCAGCAATGAAACGGTGATTGCAGAAACTAATACCTATTTTGAGGCCAAAGACAAATGACAATGGAAGAAACATGGATCCACTATGCCTATTTTGAGTTCCTGTATATTTTATATTCATAAATTATGTTGTTCGACATGGCCAGCATAGAAAAGTTAGAAGATTGCAGGAATGAATCTATTGCATTTGTAAGAGACTATGTTGATGAATAAAAAAAAAAAAAAAAATTGCCACAAATTTGATGTTTTAGTAGTTAATACCAGGATTAATTGATCCAAAAATTATTACACAAAAAAATTAGAAAACCTCTTTCTTACTCAAAAAATATTAAACATGTAAATAACCAATGCATTATTTTCATTATTTTAACTTAATGCATTTCAATTGATGTCTTCAGCACTCAATGGTGAAAATTACCAAATAACTTGAAATTTATACTAACGATTTATAGTGATTGAAAATTGTTAGAAGATCTTAAAATTATTTGAATCATAATTGACTTACTCATAGAATATATTAATAATTCATTGAATATATTAAATAATTAATTGTCAAAAAGGAAAAATTTTTGATACAAAATTTAATATAACCAACAAATAAAATGGATATTATTTAATGATATAAAGTTGAATTATTTTTCAAAATTTTATCTGAATTCTTGAGTAATAATTTAAAACTCTAAAAAACTTATTTTAGGACATCATATAAAACAAAAAATTCAATTAGAGGAAATTAATGCATCCATGGCTAAAAATCACTAAATAGAGTTTTTCTATATAGTTATTTAAATTTATAATTTTACTTTTCTAATAGTAAAAACCTTGCTGTGATTTTAAAAAAAAAAATAAATAAAAAGCCTAAGTCTTACTTAGCATAATTTTATTTTTCACTTTCATTTTTTTCTTCGATATATTCCAAGATAACAATTAATATATGCATAAACATATATCAAAAAAACGGAACATACATTATTGCACTAGACATAGTTAATAGGTATTTTGTTATAATTTAATAATAAAGAAATAAGCCCACCAATATTATAACACAAATTTATTTTTTTAAATAAAGAAAAAAACAACAAATTAGTTCTATTACACACATTATAAGCAAATATTTACTTTCTTCTTAGATATTTATCTATATAATTTACAAAAAGTAAATAGAATTTCTTATACAGAATTAGATAAATTTTATACCACCAGAAAATAAACATTCTCTACCAATAAATATTTATTTAAAAAAGTAATATATTAAAATAAACATAACATTTAAGAAAATTATTTACTAAAAATAAATAACTTATTTTTAATTATCATTCTTAAATACATTCTGAGTAAAAACCCTATTATTAATGAATTGCTTTAGCTTTTTGAGGCAAAAGCAGCCGATACCTACAAATCAATATCCATTGCAAATATCTGTACTTGTTAATGAATGTGTCAAGAAAAATTATACAAAAAGTGGAATTCAGTAATTCATGTTACATTTAATTTACTAAAATACATAAAAGGCTAACCCAGAATATTATATTTTTATTAACATTGCTTTTCTGATATCAAAGTTAGGTAAGATAAAAACCTTGAATTACATTATTTCTTCCATTCCTCAAAGATCTCCAATCTCCAATAAAAACTCTCAAAAGCATTGTTAGAAAAAAAATATTAAATACGTTTCTTTATACCTATTCAAATTATGAGGATTAATATGAAACCTTAAAAATTCTAAATCAAAAAATTAATTATTAAAAAAACCTTATGGGATACATTTGGGAAAATTTTAAGGTTTTTTTGTTGGATCTTAAAATTAAAAGAGTCTGTTTTCCCAACTTCAATAAAATTAATTTCAAAATATAAATGAACAAAGAAATTATTTGCTAACACTTGTCATTTATGTATGAATTATAAGCATGGCAATTACATGGTTAATTATTGTGTTGATCTCTCTTGTCAATAAAAGGTTAAACAAGAAACTAAAAATAATAATTCTTAATTAATTCCATTCTCTGTCATTTTAATTCAGAAAAGTAACAAAATTACTTCCAATTTGTTAAAAATAAATTTTAAGTAAATTAAATATTGGGAAAATCAACATTTTAAATTGAAATTTCATTTTACAGAATGATTTATTAACACATTTGTAAAAATAAATTTGATTCAAAGCGATCTAAAATATTTAACTAAAAAATAATTAATACCTTGGTTGAAGTAAGATCACTTCGCATTTCTTCAAAATTCTTTAACATATTTTGATATTTATGAGCCAGTAATTTGTATTCTTTCTCAACAAGTTTTCGCCTATCATCAAGTTCACCAAAAACAGAATTTCCACGTCGATTTACATCAATTTGTTCAAGTTTAAGAATCTCAATTTCCCCCTGAAGTTCACAATTCACATCTCTTGCTTTCTATGTATATAAAAAAAAACACAAAACACATAAACATATATATATCAATATTTAATAATAATATTCTTTATAGCAATACTATTTTTAACAGGATTAAAAAAATTGCAAAAGATACTATATATTTTTATAATTAAGAATAAATTTAGTTATTTAAGATAAACTGTTAAACACTTTATATTAAAAACCATTACTTCTTACAGGCATATCCTGACAACTTGAAATTGTATTTATTATTTATACTTATTCTGACCAATATAAACCATGACCACAATGCATAAATTACATGTAAACAGTTTTTTTGCATACACACACATATATATATATATATATATAGAATAAATATGATCTAAATAAACAAACTATAAAATACTTTTTTAAAAAATACATCCAAGAATTTGGGTCATAAGAATCTTAAGTACTAGATATTTATTTGCATTTATTTCCTTGCATAAATAAAGGGTTTTTAAAATTAATTCTGCAATAATATTTATTAGCTCTCTTTGTCATTAACTTGCTTTAAAAATCTAATACAGTTCAAGCTTCATTGCCTTATAAAATTATACAGTTTGATACATATAATGAAATTAGCTTTAAATAGCACTCCCTTATTTTGTACATATAATGAATTTAGATATAAATAGCACTCCTTTATTTTGAATAACAAAATTTAAAATCTGATTTAAAATACAAATATTGATAATGTAGTTTATTTTTGTATTTAAGATTTATTTTTTTTGCTGATCAATTCAGCTAAGGATGCCGTGAAAAGAAAATGCAGAAGATTAAATATTCCTAACGGATCAAAAATAATATTAGAACTAAAATGCAGGAAGCTTCAGCAAAATGTGAGAGAGTTAGTAACTATACATTATGATAAATATATGCTTTCATTGAATTTAAATGACTAAAATAATAAACATATAAGTTAAAATATAATTAATATTTAAATATTATGAAATGCTAGTGATTAAAATTTAAAACATTTCATAAGTTTTAAAAATTAAAATTCTTTACCTGAACTTCCACAGAATATGACTTAAGTTCTTTATCTCTATCAATCACGTCTTCTTCAAGCTTTGCAACTAGAGTTAATAATCTGCTTTCTTCTAATTTCGAGTTTTCCAATTCATATTGAATGTCAGATAAAATTTTTTCTAACTGTGTCTGTTTTGAAAAATACTTATTAATTTCATAGAAATGCATATATAATTTTGAAAATTATTTTAAATATGCTTATTTTAAATGAAAGCAAAATAATAGCTCACAGAGTATATATAAAACATTGAAATATGAAAGAAATTAAAAATCTGATTATAAAAAATAAATAACAAAGAATGAAATCATAAAAAAATTATTATTTACATATATATTTTCTTTAGAAAATTTTGCCATTAAATTTTCGAATACAAGCTAATTTAAAAATCAACTAGTTATATTTTATTTTTAATACACAGTACCTATTTTTAATCATTTACATTACATATCTTTGGTTCCATACAAAATATTTTAGTAATAACATCATAAATTTTAAAATAATTCCAATGTTGTTTCATTTATTGATAAGTATTTTTATAAAATCTTCACAAAAAATAAAAATATTGCTGCTTATTTTCTAATAATTACTTAAAGAACATAATTTTAGGTTTAAAAATGCATTATTTTTTAAAAATTCCTTTAATAAAGATTCTAATATTACATATCACAGATCAACACTTTGTTTCATATGTAACTTACAGTTTTCAACTTGTAATATTGCAAATTATGTTCTTCAATTTTGTCTTCTTCCATGATAGTCATATTAAATGATTCTTCTGCCTTATTCTGAAGAGTTTTTGTTTGCTGTTCTAAACGAACAACTCTTTTTTTAAGTGTATTGTTTTCATTCTTGAAATCCTCTACAGATTTCTCTAAATCATATTTCTATATTAAAAAAAAAAAGAAATGTTATTAAATGAACAGACATATTATAAAAATATAAAATAATTTATTAATGTTTCATGATTTAAATTTGTAAACTGAAATGATATGAGACAATTTGAAAATTTTTAAATGTGATGAAAACATTAAAAATAATTATCAAAAATTATTGGATATTCTAATTCATGCATAAATTCTAATTCATTTTAATATTTTCATCACATTTTTTTTTCTAGTTCAAAGTTATTAACCTTATTAATTTAAAATATTATTTATTAATTGATAACAATGGAATAGTTAAATCTCAGTTAATTAATTGTGCAATCTATTTGATTTGCTATATTTAAACATATTTTAGCAATATAAAACTTAAGATTCCTAAAATTATGCTGTCTCGGGAAAATGATATGATAAAAAATCATAATTAAAAAAAAAAATGTAAATACATTTAATTTTAAAATATATTCATAGGTGGGTTTTGAAAAAAAAAAAAAAAAAAAAAATGGAATTTTCATGGAAGATAATAGTAAATATCTGGAACACAAACTGCTCCACTTTTCAGAATTTTTAAAGTCTAGTATTAAATATGATGGTGTAATTAAATCAAGCTACTATCATGCACATATTCAGAACAAATAAAGAGAATTTCAAATATATAAAATATAACAAAATTAAAATTAATAGGCTTTTAAAAATAGTTTCCATATTGATCAAGTTTTTTAAACATACAAATACAATTTCAGTATATGATAAACATAACAATATAAAACAATGCTTTACATACTTCATTTTTAAGATTACTAATCTGCTGCTGTTGCTGAGTATTCTCTTTTTGTTGAACTTGAAATTTCTTGGCCAATTTATCAAATTCATCTCTCTGATCTGTTAATTCAGATGATTGTGTATTGACTATCTGCAGTTGAGTCTCTAAGTTAAGCTTAATAGAGTATCTCTCTTGCTTCAAAAACTAATGAATAAGATGGGTTATTATATAAATATAAATCTGATTTTAATATTTAAGAGGAACTTAAAATATTTGTAAATCAATGCTTTCTTGTAATTGCTAATAAGAAATAGTGACAGTTTTCATGAAAACATTATGCACAATATATTTTTTTAATTTTAGACTGATTTTAAGAGTTACTAACCTCTCATGTGGAAAAAGCAATTTTTGAATGAGACCCCATGAATGTAGTGCATAATTTTTAACCTTATATATGTTTAATTATTTTTAGAAACAAACAGTGGAGCAGGGGGAGGGCAATTATTTTTACTAATTTTGTTTATATATATATATGTATATTACCATAAATAAATGTTAAAAACATATTTTGATTAATAAATAAATCCTTTTTGATTACTAACTTATGGTAGAAAATTTTTCTTAAAAATAACTAAAAAAATAAAAGTAAAGAAAGAAATTAAAATGTATTAATTAGATTCCTTTGACTTCATCTATTAAAAGAAAAGCTTTTTAATTGCATAGAAAAATGCAGAGATAATTATAGAAAAAAAAAACACCAAAAGAACAATTACTCCTTGAAGGTCGTGCTATAAACTTTTATGTTAGAAATGGATATTTTTTTACAATATTTCTTATGAATAGATTACATATTCTGTGCTATATTTAAATTGCAGTAATCTAATGAAAATTTTATTATAATATTTAATTAATAACTATAATTAAATATTATGCAATTGAACATATTTTTCTATTTATGTTTAGAAAAAAATCAATTAAACAATATGAACTGTAATTTTAAACAGTAATTAAACAATTGAACAGCATACATATACCAGTGTTTGTTTAGTTACTTCTAAAATTGTTTGTAAACTCCATCACACTCTATTTAAAATTTAATACATTATACATTTCTTTAAAGATATAAATAAATGTATTCCTCTCTCCCCCTTATTTTATAATTCATTCAAGGAAGTGATAAAATTAATTTATGACATTTTCTTAAAAATTTTCTATTACTACAATAAGCAATACTAAAAACTTTTGTTTTTAATATTTGTCTCACAAATAATCAAGTCTTCATTATTAATGGCAATTCTAATTAAATACAATTTAACAAAAAACATGATTTCCTAAATATTAATAATATTGTAGCCTATTTCTCTACAAAAAACAAGCCAAATTGAATTTTTCCTTGCTTCTTTTAAGAGATATAGTAATAGGAGGCAGATGAAATAAATATACAGATATTTTTTTCCAATTTGGATATATTTGCCTTTTATTTAAAACAGAATTCAGAAAAATTTTTGTATTTTTAACCACTAAAGTTTGATACTTTATTTAATTTAATTAAAATTAAAATTTTCATTTTATATATATATCAATTTATATTACTAAATTTACATTACATAATGTAATGCAATATCAATAAAATTTATTCTCTTTTTAAACTGCATGTCTATAAATAATATTTATGTATTTTTAATCAGCCGATAGATTTTGCTTTTGAAATATTAATAAAAATCAGATAAACAAATTACTACAGTAAATTAGCATTCCTAATAAAAGATTTTGTATATCATTTTTTCTAAATAGTACATAATATTCATGATTTCTAATAATTTTCAATATAATAACTTCCATATAATTACGAACGCATAGAAAAATTTTAGAGATTTGTACGGTTTAGTAATCCCTATAATAAAAAAACAACTTATTCAAACAAGTTAAACTTTAAAAAATATTTACTCATAGTAACATACCTCATTTTCAGACATTAATTCGTCTAATTTTATGCTTAATTTGTTCTTATCTTCCAACAGCTGCTGCCCAAATAAAGCTGCTTTTTCAATATCTGAATCTCTATCCTGAATAATTTGTTTTAGACGACTAATCGTTGAATCATTAATTTCCATCTGAAAGATTTATAAAAATTTAAAAATCCCATTTATACAAAAACAATAATAAAAGGAAGAAAGAAATTTACATTTTCATCCATTTCAAATGCAAATAGTTGAAATTACACGTAAACATAAAAAATAAATTTTTAAAAACTTTTGAGCATCCCGCTCAAGGAGACATAAACAGGTAACAGAATATATTTTACGGTAACAGTTAATCTTAAATAGGACAGCAAAAGAAGTTCGTTAATCATCAAGTCGTTGCTTAAGAAAGTCTCAGCAAATATTTTTTGTGCAAATTTCTCATTGTTTAAAAGCAAACAGTTAATTTTTTTTTTTTTTTTTTTCATTTTAGTCATAGAATATAAAAATTAAAGAAATATATTCAGTTTATTTAAAATCGATTCAGTACTGAACTACACGCGCAATAAGCCAATCTTTTGGTACTTTTGTTTTGATAAAACGTTTTTCTTGCTGAGTTGGAAAAATCTTAGTAGTGTTGTAAATTTGAAATAACAAAATTGAGCAAGCATGTAATTTTTTTTATTACGTATATGTATGTTTGAAGATTCTAATTATATAATCCATATAATGGGATAATTAATTTTAATACTTATTGCAGAATTAATATTTAAAAAAAATCATTTACAATATTTGTTTACTCTTTAAAATATTATTCTGATAAAATAAGTATTTCATATGTATCAATGATATTTATAGATAATTTAAAATACTTGATTCTCAACGAGATCATTGCTCCTATAAAACATTAGATTTTTTTAACTCTCTTTATTCATACATAACTTTTCTAAATATGTAAGAATTTTTTAAAAGACCGTTTTAAACATTAGGCTTGTGCTAAGATTAAAGTTTTAGCTGTTAATTTAACAACATTAATGAGAATTAGTGGTCGACTACAAATGATTAAACAAAGAATTAACAGTTACTAGTAGAAATTGTATTCGACCTCGACGTTAGGAGTGTATCATCCAGAGTTATGTTAAATTCAACTCTTGCACTGGCGACTGTGTTATTTTTTAAAATTCCACTTAAATCTAGCATATTTAAAACTTAAAGTATTCTTCTCACAATTATCATTTATTTCTTAATTGTTTTTCCACTTTTTATTTTTAATTGCTTATGCAGGATGAAATATTAGATACATATTGAAGAGAATATTTTGCAATTGATATTGCTCTAAATACTTAAGATATGATACTAAAGATATGATGCTAAAAGATATGATACGTTCTGATGATGCCATATGAAACAAATAAAGATATATTATATAATACACCTATTTTTTAAAGCCTTATTCATGACTTTTACTAAATTTTATCAACAAAACTTTTCTAGGTAAAGAATGTTAACAATGCAATAATGAATCTTTATTATGTATTAAGAAATGTTGGACAAAACAATTCTTTCAAAAAGAATGTTATTCTTAACCAGAATATATTATGTAGATGGATCAACACATTGATTTTTTTATGCATATATTTATGCTCGCCATCTTTCTACAAGTGCTTTTCAGAAAAGTTATTAATGCTTAAGTTTGAGAAAATTCATGATTTAAAACCATATTTGAATTGCCCTTGGCAGCTCCGATATATAAATTCTATGCTACAATTCAAATTAATGTGGTTATATAGTAATCTTGCAAATAACAAGTACACATTAAAAGATTACAAAGTGTTAAAAATAATCGTTAATTAACAATTAAAATTAATTATTAATTTAGCAATTAATGAAAATTATAGTTTTTCCCATAAGCATATCTTGTGGGAGTGTTGTTTTTCCATTGCTAGAATCCACCCTCCAACAACTAGTATTGATGCTAAATTGGCGACAGTTAAAATATGATGCATAGTTCTAGTGGTGCATGTGATAATATGATCTACATATTTATGGTAACATATTGTTCACTGCTATTTTACAGTGAAGTAGGTTGTGGATTAGATCAAAATTGGTCATTGTGGTTTATTTCTATGTTTGTTCATACAGAAGGAAGCTATCTTTTTTTTATAGTTTGTACATTGATTTCATATCAGCTTTTTTTAAAACAGAATGATGTAATGGTAAAAAAAAAAAAAAAAAAAGTAATCCTTCTCATTGTGATACATAAAAAAGAAAGATATTTTATTTCGAAATATAATTTTTTAAATGGTGTTGTTATAATAATCTTGTTTCATTTGCTGTAATATATTTGTAAATAACGGCAGAAATAATTTTATATAATAAAAAAAATAAACTTTTTTATAATTTATTAGTAGTGTCTATTATTGGTATTTATTATCTTTATAAATCTAAAAATAGGAGATTTGTAATGTAATATAATGTATAATATCTGTTGAATAATAAATTTTATTTGTCTTTCGCACTTTATTTTGTTAAAGGTTATTGTTATAAAAGTTAATAGTGTTAGTTTTCTTTTATTTTCCGTAGCTGTTTTTCTCTAATTTACACTTAAAAATGTTTATAAAAGAAATTCTTAATTTTGCTGTCATTTTGTGCATTAAGCTTCATTTCGTATTCCGTTATCAATTTTTAAAAAAATTTCAGAATCTAATACTCATTTCTAATATTTCAGAATTTAACATTATGTGGAAAAATTGTCCAACTGATAAGATATATATTCTTGATGGTGGCTTAGCAACAGAATTAGAGAGAGATGGATATTCATTTTTAGTGAGTATACTACATTGTTAAAAATTTAATTTCAATATTGCTATTTTATTTGGATAATGTTTTAATTTATCCCATTTCACTAAGTTGCCAAACCAGCAATTATATTCTAAATGTAGTCTGATGTTTATAAACATTTAAAAAAATTTGGTGACTTCAGAATGAAAGTAAAATTCTAGCAAATAAAATTCTTTTTTATTTAATTTTGAAAATTAAAAAGCAAATTGTGATTGCATTCAGTTTTAATGTTACCGAATACAAAAAATTTATACTTGAATAGTGCAACAAGGTTCTTATTGCTTATTTATATAGTACAATGAACATGTGTGTCTATAATTTAACCATAAAGTGATGACACTACCGGCTTAATATACGGAGGAGTGAGGAACAATATTGCGAAGCTCACACCAGATTGAGTGATGGAAGAGGTAGATTGCCTGTACTAAACTGACTGTATATTAATCATTTACATAATTGCACCAATAATTGTTAAAACAATAGGATTGTCTTTTCTTATAGAACCCTATTAGTTACATGACTTTATTTAATCATACCATCAAACTGGTAGAATTGTGCTCAAAATTATGAATTTCTCCTATTTTCAGTTATTGGCAAACCTCCAATAACTAATTGTATTTGGTGTATTTATTTTTATTGGAATTCTTTAAAAAAAAGTTGTTTATCTGGCACTATTTTGCTATGAGATGGATGGACTAAGCTGAGATTTTACCATTGTTTATTTTTATTCTAGAATTTTCAGGTAATTACATTAAAAAAAAATAATGTTCTATGTAGAAATTCATGTGCAAATAGGTAGCTTATATAAAATATTCCATTTGAAACTGAATATGAAAAAGGAATACTTTAAAAGGGTTAAAAGCTATTTCATGTTAGAAATCCAAAATAAAATAAATAGAAAAATCCAAAATATAAAAAGAAAAATAGGAATCTAAAAGAAATCAAACATTAAATAAAGAATTTGATTAAATTCAAAATATGTCAAGAAACCAAATGGAAGTTTTGAGAATATTTAGGGGTATTAAATGTTAAGTACAGATACAAATTCAAATAATTATTTCAGTGTTTATTCAGTGTAATATTTCTTTTCAATTAAAAAATAATGGACCAGCTTCTTGTATTATGATTTTAAAAACCATGAAATATATAATTATATAGGGATGAATCATTAGTTTTATGCTTTATTATTATATTTTATATAAATATGGCAAGTTTTTTTACTATCATGCTAAATCAAATGAAGTGATTGCAAATGTATACTTCATTGATAGGTTCTTTTTAAAGGATGTTTCATATCTATTTTAAATAATTGTTTTTCAAAGGACAGCATATCATTGTTAGCCTTACAAATATTTATTTAAATTCTGGGCTTATGTTTTCCTTCCATATATCACAAATATAAGTAAGTTTCACTTAAAATGTACTATAAGAAACCTTTTTCTTTTACTTTCAGTTTTATATTTGTAATGTTGCAATTGTTGTAAATTGTTTACAGTTTGTAATTTCTTGCACTTTTTGTATTACAGAAAATATTCAAATAATTAAAAAGTCAATAGAAGTATCACATTGAATTTATCTTTTAATTTTTATATTTTTACTCTGCTTTTATAATGATAATTTTTATGTATTTTTATGATACAAATCTTTTCTTTTTAGCATGATCCTCTATGGAGTGCAGGAATGCTTCATACGAATCCTGAAGCTATAGTACATGTTCATGATAAGTAAGTAATTATTATGAAAAATATACATATTGAGTAGAATTACACCTAATTATGCTAGCATTTCTGGTATTATTTTTTAATATGAGGAATTAATTCTGCAACTTTTAATCTTAATATAATTTCTATTACTATTTATGAAGGACATGTAAAATGCATGATAAGTCTTTCAATTAAAATCTCTTGCTTTAATTTATTTTCTTTTAATGTTATTATCTTATCATTCATTTGTTAACACGGTTCTGTAAAACCATTTGTATCATTTATAAAAAAATGCCAATTTAAGGGACTAATAATACATTAGAGTAATATTTTATTTTCACAAGTTCTCTGTAAACCAGCATGCATTAATTACCATACACTATGACAGCTGCAGACATTAAAGTCTCTAACTGTATAAGTCTGTTGTGATAATCTATTTTTTTGAAAAAAAAAATTATAGAAAATGTTAATCTGTAGTACTATGTTTTGTGTAAATTTTGAATATAAAATGTAATCAAAGCGTAAGGTATGAAGAGGTTTATCATTTAGTATCATTTAGTTTAGTTTTCATTTAGTTTATCATAAAGTTTATCATTTTAATTTAACAATAAGATTTAAATATAATAATTTTTACTTTAATGAAATTTAAATTTTTAAAACGATCTTGCAAAAGAAAGTTTTAAAGCATATTTGTTACATTTCAATTAAAGAAATCAATTTCTTTATAAAGTTAAAATATTCTTGGATTTTATTTAATATGTTAATACATTACAATGCTTCTTTTGATATGTTCAATTTTTTATACTATCTAATGTATGATTATTGTAATAAATTTCAAATTAAACAGATATTTGAAAAATGGTGCTGAAATTATAACATCTGCAAGTTATCAAGCTAGCATCCCAGGCTTTCAAAAACATCTTAGACTTAGTTTAGAAGAAAGCAAACAGTTGATAAAACGTAGTGTTGAACTGGCACATAAAGCAAAAAAAGCGATTTTGTACAGAAAATAAAGGTAAAATGGATATTATGTTTATAATGTTTTAAATGAATTAAGAATAGGAATTTAAGAAATTTATGGTCAAAAATTTAAAATATTCATTTATTGGATCTTATTTAGTTTACATTTTAAATTAATATAAACTATTAAATCTAGAAATATTAAAGACATTATAATGCTATAAATGCATGCATATAGAAATTTAATAAATGCTTATTTTTTATAAATAAATTTTTTTTTCTCCTCTTTTATTCTATCAGTTATTTCTGTATTTCTTTTTATTAACAGAAAATAAAGAAATATTTGTAGCTGGATCAGTAGGTTCTTATGGTGCAGCTTTAGCTGATGGTTCTGAATATACAGGAGATTACTGTGATAAAATAACTCATGAAGTATAGTTTCATTAATTTTAAATAGCCTTTGTTATTGTCACAATTTATTAGTTTTTATTACAATTCTATTGTACTTAATTATACTTACAAGTTGAGTGTGAAATGTGACTTTTAATTGTATTAATTATAACAGCATTTAAATAAGGACATAATAAACAATTCATAATAATTAATAATATATCATTATAACATAATTAAATAATAGCATAATAATGTATAATATTTAATTATTATCAAAAAAATACATGTAAATATATACATCTAAAAATGATAATAAATTATATTAATATAAATAAAATAGTTTTCAAAATTCCTCAGCTATTTAAATAATTAAGTTTTTATTCAAATTAAAATTCTTTTAACCTTTGAAGTTAGATTTGTTTTTCTAGTTTAAATTAGATTAAAATTAAGCAAAAGTTAATTAAATTAATTTGGATGCTTCAAGCTCTTTTAAAGAAGAACTGAAAGGAAATAAATGATAAATTATATTAAATAAAACTAATTGAATAAAATTAGTTAAAAAGCCTATTATGGTTCTGTTAATCAAATATGTTCTGCAAATCTGTTTATAAATTTAATTTTTAAATCAATCTATTATATCCAATAGGAGTTTATTATAGATATTTAAATTTTTAGGACATAAATTTGCTGACTTTAAAATTACTTTTTACTGTAAGTGGTGGAGAGGATATCCTTTTTGTTGATCAAAAAAATGAAAATTAATGATAATATGGAAAAAATCTTCTTCAGATTTTTTTTTTACATGTTTTTTTTTATTATTATTTTATTTTATTCAATTCACTCAGCCAATTCTACTAAGTAAATGCTTTTAAAAGCTGTATGGAGATTATATAATTAAAAACTATTAGGAAATTTTTTTTTATTTCAAAGTAAGGAAAATTTAGGTTAACTGCATTATTTTTTAACCTTTAATGTTCCATGTTTTTAGAAGTATCTATATGCAAATTGAGCGATTGGATATTAATACTTTTAAATGTGTCAATGTAGTGTGATTAAACATTCCATTGGGCTTGAACTGTATACTTTACAATAAAAAAAAATTATTGCACAGATGTATTTCCCTAAATTTGATTTTATAAAACAAGCATTAATGTATTTATTTAAAAAATAAGATTAAAATGAATATATATATATATATAACACTCTGAATTTATATGATTATATTGTGAATTGTTTTGAAATTTTTAATTTATATTATTTGTATTTTAATGTCATTATTTAAATTAAAAATAGTATTTATTTGATAATATGTGTATCATTAAGTAAACCATGAATTTTAAATTTCATTAATATTAAATATTTTCCTTTATTTTGTCTTTTTTTCTTTATAAAAAATATAATAACATTTTTGGAAAAATAATTATTCTAAACATTGAAAATTGTGTTCCTTTAATTTGATTTTTTTGTTTTTCAGAATTAAAATATTGTTTTGTAATATTTAAAATAACCTGCTTGAAATTTTATTTTCTTTAGGAACTAATCAATTGGCACCGACCACGTATTGAATGTTTAATTGAAGCTGGAGTGGATTTATTAGCTATGGAGACAATACCTTCTGTGAAAGAAGGTGAAGCTTTGATGAAGTTATTAAAAGATATACCAAATATTGAAGCATGGCTCAGTTTTTCTTGTGGGGTAATAAATCTGTTTTTATATTTTTTGTAATTTTTTTTTTTTTCTTGCTTATAAAATATTTAATTTTCAATACAGTTTTTATAATCATAGCCTACTTCATAAATACAATAATTAATAAATAAAAATGTACAACACTTTCCGGGAATTTCATATAATTTTTTATAAAATATATGATTTTATTATTGTAGTTTTTTATTATTTTTTATGTAAAAAAAAAAAATGATGTTTAGTTATTTCTCTAGATTCATTTATATTTATTAATGTCTTTAGGTCACTTTAAGATATCATGCGTAAAGTTTTTTTTTGCTATAAATTTGTAATGCTTCTAAAGATTTATTTTTACATTATATCCCTATATGTTCTTAATATCACATTTATTAAATTTAATTATTTGAAGATCTAGAAACCTCATTAAAATTAAACTTTTTAATATAAAACACATATTTAAAAATTAAAAAGCTCTAAAAATTGTTTAAAATTTCTATTAAATAAGAATTTAAAATTAAACTATAAGTTCAATTAAACTATAAGTTAGATAACTATGAAAAAAAAAAATTATAAGTTAAAAGAGAATAATTTTAAAATTTCTTATATATATCAGATTTTTATGTTTAAGTATTCAATATATAAAATGATAATCGTTTTTACAGTTTTCTTTGTAGATTTTAAGTATTTCATGCAAAACTTATGTGGGATTAATAAATGTTATAGTTTTTCTAATCTTTGTTTTTCAACCAATATTTTTATTTGTGGTTTTGTAAATGATATTTTTGCTAAGCAGAGAAAAATCTTTTCAATAAATAACTGCATTATAAATAGCAGGATTCATATAAGATAATTTTTATTATTGTTGGTAAATTCATTTATATGTAGCATTGCATAATTTCTGAAAAGTGAGTAAATCTATATACATTGGTTGTTCAGTAAAGATTGATCATTACATTTTTAAAGGGGATTTAAAAAAAAGAAAAATAAAAATAACAATGTACTTCTGGGATAACAGATAATGGATGATATGAGTTTCACAGTCATGACATCACTAATGTGTGCTTGGCTGTCAGCCAAGTGTAATAATAAAAAGGAATGTGACACATAATGTGCAAAACTCTGTATTAAAAGTTTATTTTCACTTTAAAGCAATGTCAGCTGAAACCTATGTGATATTGCAAGAAACATTTGGGGAGCCTGTCCTTTCCTATAACCCAGAAGATAGTTTAAAATGTTTAAAGAAGAGAGTTTGTAATTGCATTTATTGTAAGCTCACTCATTCATTCAATAAAGCATGATGTTTTGTTTTACCAGACTTAGTATTGGTTTGTAAGTTAGGCTGAATTAGCTGGAAAATCATAATATTGAAATAATATGGCTCATGAAGAATTAAAATAATCAATAGTAATCAAAAGCTCTCCTTTTTTAGGTTTAATTTAAACAATTTTATGCTTTTTGAAAAACAGAAACAATTTTGAAATGTATTTTAAAAAAATATAATAATATTTTCTAGGAATATCAAACTATTTATTTCCTTACGATGCTGATTTAAAATGTATATAAATTTCTTAAGAAAGTGAAATTGTTTAATGAATGTTTTACTCCTTCTCACTTTTTCTCACCAATCTGTATAAAATTAATGCATAAAAATATAATGCATGTTAAAAAAATATGCATTTTTCACTTCTTTTTATTAGAATAAAATGATTATAATAATATAATATAAAATAAAATCCATATAAATAAAGATCTATATGAAGAAGAAAGTGATTTTATGCATATTTCTTTAATTTGCTGTATGACCTGCTTGGCACGGTCAAATTTCAGGGTCTACAAAAATACTATAAGAAATAAATCATTTGATATGGATAAAGGTAAAGTTGAATTCAATTTTAGGTGTCATAATTGTAATCACATTACCTATGCTTTAACGATTTAGTGACAATTTATGATTCTCCTATAAAGTCAAACTGCTGGCTTTATATTTTAAGAAAAAGATTTGCTAGTTCCTTTACCTTCTACTTACTTATACAAAACAAGGGTACAGGAATTTACTTCTTAATTTTTGTATAAGGGCAAATTACTCTTGTATTAGTATTATATTGACGTGAAAGTATTTTATACAAAGTAAAAAGCAGACAGATAATTCTGTTTTCAAAATTTTCTGTTATTTTAATTAATATAGAAAAATATGTTGAATCATTTAGAGGATGGATCTTAACAGATATTTAAAAAACTGCTTCCTATAATCTGCTTTTCACTTCTACAGTAAACACTTGGGAAATTTGAATACATTGTGTATCGTGTTCTGTAAACAAAGCAGTTATATTGATTTCAAATTTTATATTTGAAATTAGACAATTAGCAAAGTATAAATACTAGGGGAAAAAGTGTTCACAACTGAGACAATAATTGGTAAATGATTTTGGATAACTGGCAGCAAAAATTTTTTTCAAAAAGTACTTTTTCGTGCATGTACTTACTCATGTAAAAACACTCTTGTACACTCATATCATGTAAAAACACTCATGTACTTACCTCATGTAAAACTAGATCTTATGAAATAGTAAAAGTATCTTTAGAAAACACTAATTGTGTTAAAGTGCTTTTGTGAAAATTTATTTTATTTATTAGTAGACAAACTAAAGGAAAGTTTTGATTTAAAAAAAAATAAGGGGAAATATTGATCTGTATGACAACATTTGGAAAATATTACAAAAGTTTGAAATTTAAACTGTCCTCAATTTACTTAAAAATGTATTTCGTGTATTTACATGTAATTTTTTTTTTCATATGCAGAAAGTTTTTGTAAAATAATATTTCTTTAACATGTTAATTATAATAGACTACACATATCAATTAAAACCATGCTAATAAAAATGCATTTGATGGGGAAAAAAGTAGAGATGTTTTTTAAAAATAAACACACCAACATGCTATTAAGTACAGTGAAACCACCTGCTCCTGTTGAGAAACATTTAGTTTTGCAGTCTCTCATCTCGATAGGAAATATATTTAACGCAACCTTGCATGTTAGTTGCACTACAGACTCTCACCCAGAGAGGAAGTATATTTTGCACATCTTGTGAGTTGCTGAGTGTCGGGTGTTTGAGTGTTCACTTTTTCAAAATGTTTTCACAAATATTAATTTTCAAATCTGTTTAATGATTGGTAAATTTATGATGTTGTTTGGTTAAATGATTGGAAGTATTGTATTAATCATTTAACATTGTGTGGAATATATTTCAAAATGTTCTGTAAACTTTTATTTATTAATTAAATCTACTTATTGCTTTAATTATTTATGCTTAAAATATAATTTATATTTTTTATATTAAGTGCATGCCTTTATTTTAGTCCATGCATCAGACTTCACACAGGGAAGATATTAAGTCTGTTTTAAACTGTATGAAAATAGCTCCTTCATCTCAACTTGTTGCAATTGGTGTGAATTGCTGTCCATCAGAATTTGCTGAAAGTCTTCTCAAAGACATCAGTGCAATTGCTAATGGATTTCCTTTAATTGTTTATCCAAACAGTGGAGAATCGTGGGATACAAACAAAGGGTAAAGTTCTTTAAAATATATATTAAGTGTAATTGCACAATTTGTTTATTAAATAATTTCTTTTATATACAAATATTAAAATTTTAATTACAAATTTTATGACAATAAAACTGTTGGTTTAAAATTGAATGTGCATTATTTGTATAATAAATATATAAAATTAATTTTCCTTTATTAGAGAATACATGTGATATTTTGAAAAATTTCGATATCTTAATTATTATAGAGGAAATAATTTAAAATTTTTTTTATAAGAAGTTGTTTTAATAATATTAGTAATTATCTAATATTGTTCATTGAATATATAACATAATCTTTAAAAAAAGTAAAAATGTAAATTTATGAATTGTTCTGGTGGGGATTCAACTCCATTACAGCCTTTTCAAATATTCCTGGGAAACTATAAGCAGTAACCATTGAAAATATGTCAATACAGTTTTCAAATTGAAGAAATGACTATTGAATTATCTGTCTTAAAAAGGAAATTTGAAAGATTTGAAATAAATAGAACTAAAGTAGTTTCATGTGTACATTTCATTTTTTACATATTAATATATACATATATTATGTTATACATATTTAAATTCTTCCATTTTGTTAAAAGGACTATTAAACGAAAAAAATCAGTCATTGTTAATGTTGTTCAATTTTACAATGTATTATTTGTATTTTTTTTTAAATTTTATTTCATTCTATTAATTAAATGGTTTATTTCATCTTTTAGTTGAGTGGACCTAAAAGGAATCCAAATCGCAAATACTTGGAATCATGGGTCAATTCTTCTGCAAAAATTATTGGTGGATGTTGCAGAACTACACCTGAAGATATTTTTGATATTTCTCAATATCTACATGAAAGGAAATAATTTAAAGTATTCTACCATCTGACTAAAATCTTACTTTCTATGCGATACAAATTTTAAGTTAAATAATCCACATTGCAATATTAAATATTAATAATTAATTTTAAAAGTGGATGAATATACATATTTTAAATTTTTTGTTATGCTTGCTATTTTCTTTCTCTCAATAAGTATATTTATGTTTTCGTTTGATTGTTATTTTTTATTTTATTTTTTGTTAAAGCTTTAATGTGATAAATACTATTTTAGTTAATATATATTTAGTTTTTATAATGTATATTTTATGATCTCTACTTGTATTGAGAGTTTTGTCTTTTATTTGACAAGATTTCTATTTTTGTCTGTGATATTATGTTTATCTGTTACATGTATATATCAGAATTTCTCTTAATTTTTAATTCTAGTAAAGTAATTACATTTCTATTCCTTTTAAATGCAGAGTAAATATATTGAATATTATATTTAAAGGATCTAGAGTTGGTCATTCAATTATTATTTTTGTAAAATAAAAGTTTCAATATTTTTATTAATAAAATTTAGAGTGATATTTTTTTCTTTTAGTAATACACACAGTTATTTCTCTTGTTTTAAGAAGATATACATTATTGAGGTATATGAGATTCAGTAGTTAATCTTAATAAATTTAATTTAAAATATTAAATTAATTTATAAATAAAAGTCATAAATTTAAACATAATTGTGTGCCATAATTAAATTAATTGCCCATTTTTTTGTTTATAAATAAAAAAATATAGCATATTTCAAATCCAAAAAATTTTTTTAATTCATCCTATATTTTCTTTTGGCCATAGCAAATTATGTTTTGCAAGGATGATTTTTTTTATATATTTGAAATCTTTTTTTGGTGTATAATGCAAAATTGTGTGAGTCATTTATAGTTTTGAGTTATTTAAAAATTAAAAGTAAAACTTAAAAAAATTTGATTCAAAATTAACTATTGAAGTATAATAAAGAATTTTTAATTTCAGTAAAATATATAAACATTGAGATTTAATTGCTAAAGACCAGTTCATCTGTAATATTAATTTACCATTATTAGTTTCTGTTTCTGATTGCAATTCATTTCCAAAAATACTTATTTCACATAGATTGATAGTTCTTACTGAATTTAAAATAAAATACTTTTGCTTTCATTGAAGAGAACAGTTAATATTTTTTATTAAAGAAATTTAACTGTAAACATGTTTTTAATGCATTTTTGAAACAGAGAAATAAATACATTTATTTTAATTAATTTTTATCTATAGGTTGTAATTAAGAGATTTCTAACTGCGATCTAATAGCAAGTTCAACAACTCTCCTGTAGACTTAAAAATTTATGTAATTATAATAAGAAAAGGCAGTGCACCTTTTGAAACTAATATAATTACATATTGATATATAATATTGAAATATTGAATGAATAAAATAATATTCATAACAAAATGAAGTATTAATAAATGGGATTTCATTTTTTAACTGTAATTTTTTAAAGTTAAACTCATTCTAATTTCATGTACTAACCCTTGAAATATTTTCTTGTATAAAAATATTTCTAGAAATTGGAAATCAATGCTTTGTCAATGATATATTGGGTATAATGAAAGCAAATATAATAAATGTAGAACTAATGGGTGAATGATAGTTTGGATAAAATTGAAAGAAGAATTTTTAAAAAACAGTTTATTCATTTGTTAAACATGGCAAAGAGAGAGTTATATTGCTCCCTGGGGTATACAAATTCAAATCTATGGTGGGCCACTATATGTATTGACACCTTAACAAAATGTAAAATAATCAGAAGACTTTTAATCTACAGAGAGACTAAGTTTATCAGAAAAATAATCCTAACTATTATTTTATTATGTATTGCATTAAAAACTTAATTTTGTGTGCTTTGCAGTTGTAAAGAAGTCATTAAAATATGTTCTCATTCATCAAATTTGAATCCAATAGAATATATTTGATCACATTTTGAATAAGAATTTTTGTAATGCATGAATTATGCAACTGTTAATCACAGAATTTACTAAATATTACTTCAAATCTATACCAAGATGATTAAAAGATATTTTTAAATTTTTGTATACTCAATGAAGTGCTGAAAACTGTTTAACAGTCATCTAAAAGTTTTTTTTTTTTTTTTTTTTTTCAAACTTTACTTTAAAGAATTTTTTGAAAAAAAAATTAATGTATGAAAATTCATGTATTATTGTATTCAAAACAAATATATTCTAAATAGTTTAAATAAAAAATTTGTTCAAATTTTATTTTAAAGCAATAAATTTTCCAAATTTTGTTAATAAATTTTAGTTAAATAATTTGAACACAAAGTGCATCTATGTAAAAAATTTTGCAATGTTATATATATATATATAAGCAAATATAATCCAGCATTTATTGGTTTGTTTAAATATTATGTAACATTAGATTTCAATTGAATGAAATATAATATGCGATTTCAAAATTAAAATTATTTAGTTTAACATTTTGATGTTTTTAATGAAAAAAATAGAAGTTTTAAAAAAAATAAATACTTATCATCATATTCATTTAAGTATTACTTTTTATCATTTTTGAAAGTAAATGAATCTTTCATCAGCAATTTTAATTCAATTTCTAAAAAATTTTAATTCAATTTCTTAAAAATTTTAATTCAATGTTTTGCTAATTTCTTTTTTACACAAATTCTTACTAATTTGAAACAATTTAATTTAAGAAATATGCATTAAAAGGAAATTACATAAATCAATGTACCCTTATCAATCAATTAAGAGCTGACACTGTTAGAAATAAATTGCAAAACGATTTTTGCTCTGGAAGATTGATATTAAAATATTAATAATTTGAATTTTTGTTGCATGCCTTTTAAAAATACTAAATTCAATGGTAAAAAATTAAACTGATAGAGATATAAGTCTTTATTTCCGGTGCTAATGTAAAATCCTTTTATAACATCTATTTCTTCATATGTTTAATTTTCAAATTTTGATTCATTCTAATTAGAAGTATACTTTAAGATAAATGTTATTTATATCTAGCTTAAACAATTGATTATGAAGATCTTGTATTTTATTTTAAATTCTGTAAAGATTGCAAATTTTAGTTTTTAGTTAAAAATTTTATTGATTGATATTGCAATCGTAAAGATATTATGAATTATTTATTTTTTTTTTTTTTTTTGTTAAAAATTATTTTTAGATACATTATATTATTATTTTTTGGCCATTGTGTTTGATTTATATATATATATATATAGTTTTTAAGTTAAGAAAATAGCTTCACATAATCTATGATATAAATTCCTTTTTAAAACTGCCTGCATTATGTAAATAAATAAATTATTAAAACCTTTATAAGAATTTACAGAAAAATGTATGATAAATCTTTTTTTTTTATATTATGTTAACTATATTAATTTTGCTGAATGATAGGTATTTTGCCTTTACTATTATGTACAATTAATTATTTAAGAGAAACGAAATGCTAATTGACATTGAATGAACCAGAACCATTTTTATAATACAGTTTTAAGTCTGTATAGTTTAATTGTGATTGCTAGAATAAATGTCAAAATATTATAATTATTTTTTTTCTCTGAAACCTTTAAATTAATATTGAGTTTCTAACAACAATTTTATGAAAGCATTTGCTGTATCTGCTTTATTAGTGTATCTGCTGTATTAGTGTTGTTATCTTATCTGTATCTGCTTTATTAGTGTATCTGCTGTATTAGTGTTGTTATCTTATCTGTATCTGCTTTATTAGTGTTTGTTATATTTGCTTGACTGGACTATTTGCTTGATGCTGTCTTTTAGACTTAACTTCATTAATTAGTGGCTAGAGAAAAACTTATTTCACAAGACGCATTGTGTCTTGTGAAATAAGTTTTTCTCTCTATATGCTTCTTTTTATGATACATTCCAGTTCTTTATCCAGTTTTGAATACAAAAAAAAAATCCCTGTGAATAAAACAGTTCATAAATTTTTGTTATTTCTTTCTGTGTTGTTTTTGTTGAGACATACATTGTGGTAATGAATTTGTTAAACAGTAATTGCTCTTCATGGGGAAAGCTTGCAGAATTTCTGGTACTGTTGTTTTGCTTGTTATTTATTACATGGGCTGTGATATATTTTACATACCATTTGCATATCAACTATAATCTTTTGAATTTTTTTAATATACCTTTTATATACAAAATGCACGACAAAGTTGTTAAATAATATAGAAATATTATATCAGTGATAAAATAAATAATGAACATAATGCATAATTGCCTGTAGTTGATGAAATTTTATTCATTTCTTTTAAAGAATATTTTTTTTGAATTTTATATTATGTGCAGTTGTTCTGTAAACTATTGTAATTACTTAAAATAATTATGTTTTAATTATATAATTATTCTAAATCTTACTTAATGCTGTTAAAATTTCTACTTGAATGATAATTTATTTATTAGCTGTTCAAAATTAATAAATGTTAACTTTTTCTTTTGCAGTCTAAGTGTTGATAATTATGATATATTTATTATTGTAAATTTGTAAACTTGTAAATTTATAAATTTGTTCCACTAATATTTAATTTAAAAAAATATTCAATCCAAAATTTTAATAAAAAAAAAAAAAAAAAAAAAAAAAAAAACACATTTTAATACAATCAATCGTACATGAAATTTTTTTGATAAGTTAATATTTTTATTTATATTTTTTTAATGTACAGATGCAAAGCAATTGTCTTTAAATTAAACTGGGATTTAGTCATCAAAAAAAAGAAAACATAAAAGTTATTCATTATTTATTACTTGAATTATACTTGTCACAAATGTTTTACTGAGAAAGTTTATAGGAAGTTTAATTAAAATTAGAGTACAGGATTTAATAAACTAATTATTAATTTTGTTTGTGATTGTAATCAAGTATAGAATGGATTTCAAAATTTCCACTCCATCATTGTTATTTATTATTTTATTCTTTAATATTCCTAGCTGAAAAGTGTATTTTTTATTATATTTCGACCCAAATAAATTTTTGCATTCTAATAATGGTTTGTGATTGTTTTTATCAACTTTATAGAAATCTAAAATATTTTATTTTTCAAATAATTTAATTAATCGTTAAAAGCTTTAAACAGTAGATAATATATAGTACGATTTTTTAACAAAGAAATTTAGAAAGACAAACATTAAAAAAATGTTAATATTACAAGCTCTCCTGTTTAAGAGACAAATTATTTTGTTGACTCGAATTCACATTTATGATGTAAAAAAAATTGCTTTCGTCTGTAATTTTTTGTTTTATTTCTTATGACGTAATTTTTTTCTACAATAAATATTTTTTTTCAATCTTTCAAATAATTCAAGGAATCATTAAAAGTTTTAAACAGCCGATAACATATTGTACTATTTCTTAAAAAAGAAATTCTGAAAGACAAACGAATAGTCAAAATATTATTTTCGAACAGATACGAGTATTTTCGGTTATTTTTGTTAAAAAAAAATATTTTAAGCTCTCCTGTTTAGAGACAAATTATTTTGTTGACTCGAATTTACATTTATGATGTTAAAAATTGCTTTCGTCTGTAATTTTTGTTTTATTTCTTATGACATAATTTTTTTTCCTACTATAAATATATTTCTTTTCAATATTTTAAATAATTTAAGAAATCATTAAAAATTTTAAACAGGGCTTAACATATAGCACGATTATTTACAGAGAAATTTGGAAAGACAAATGAACAGTCATAATATTATTTTCGAATAGATATTTTCGGTTAGGTGTGATAAAAAAAATTACAAGTTCTCTTATCTAGAAATAAATTATTCTGTTGATTCGGATTTACATTTATGATGCCGAAAATTGCTTTCGTCTGTAATTTGTGTTTTATTTCTTATTACGTATTTTTTTTTTTTTTTTTTCTGTAAATATATTTTTTTTCAATGTTTCAAGTAATTTAAGGAATCTTTAAAAGTTTTAAACAGTTTATAACATATAGCACAATTTCTTAACAAAGAAATTCGAAAGACAAACGAATAGTCAAAATATTATTTTCGAATAGATACGAGGGTAACTGAAATTTTGAGACAGTGGCAGACGACAAACGCAGAAAAAAATATTCGTTAAATTTGTAAATTTGAACTATTTTATGGCCGCAGACGATAATTTGTGGCAACAATTACAATTTAGCTGCCGTAGAATAAATTTTGGAAGAAAGGAAAATGGAATTGACGCGACAGCATTATCGCGCTATGATTTTAAAGTGAGGTTAAATCAAGAAGAATGCCTTCAACGTCTACAACTAGCATATGGAGACGGAGCTCCATCTCGTGCTACTGTATTTAGATGGCTTACAGAATTTCGTAGAAGACGAAGTTCTCTGCTAGATCAAGAACACACGGGAAGACCATCAGATGTAGTTCCAGAAAATGTGCCGGCCATACGAAAAATGTTAGTCGAGGATAATCGCTGCACTTACCAAATGATACAGAAGAAACTTAACATTGATCCACAGCTATACATAGAATTATTCATGAAGAACTGCATATGAAAAAATTAGTTTGTCGTGGAGTCCCCCATAATTTAACAGACCACCTAAAAACGGAGCGTGTCAGAATCTGCAAAGAAAACATACTATTACTTATGGTGGTAATGGAATTATGGAATTACTTAACGATGGTGGACACCATCTTATTTCTAAAATCATAACTGATGATGAAATTTACATACTGTTTTTTTTTTTTTTTTTTTTTTGACGTTCCAACGCGACAAGAAAGTAAAGTATGGGTCCTTGAAGATTACCCCAAACCAACAATGGTGAAAAGACAACGAGCAATGAAAAAGTAATGTATGGCGTTTACTTCAGAAGTACGGGACTGGTCAAAGTCATCAAGCTGGAGGGACAGAAGACAGTCACGGCTAACTGGTACACCACTAAGTGTCATCCAGAAATTCTCCAAGAAGTGAATGTATGGGGAACTCATGCTTCACCATGATACTGCATCTTCTCATACGGCAAGATCTACAGTCGAATTTCTTAAACAAAAACACATCAAATCATAGAACATCCACCCTATTCTCCTGATCTTGCTATGTGTGATTTTTGGCTTTTTTAATCTCAAGAAAAATTTACGTGGTCGCCGTTTTCATTCCGAAGATGAGATTGATGAGGCTATAAAAGCATGTTTTTCATCAATTCCAAGAAATGTATGGAGTGAAGCATTTAATCTATGGAAAAATCGTCTGCAAAAGTGCATTGATGTTGTAGGGGACTACTTTGAACACTCTTAAAATTTGGTAAGTTAGTAATATTTAGTATCTATATAATAAGTACCATTTAGCCGTATTTCAAAAATTTTAGAGTGACTGTCGTATTTTCGGTTGTTTGTGTTAAAAAAAAAAAAATTACAAGCTCCCCTGTATAGAAATAAATTATTCTGTTGACTCGGATTGGATTTTCATTTATGATGCTCAAAATTTTCATTTTGTTTCTTTTTACGTACTTTTTTTCAATTACTTCTATTAGCTCACACTCTCCCTATATATATCTTGTTTAAATTTTCAATCGTTAATGAAATACTTTTGCATTTTTTTGATTTAGTGGATCTACCAATTAGTTAATTTTAGTTTTTTTTAGATTTAAGTTGCATGTATCTACCAATAGATGACGCCACATAAACTTAAAAAATGAATGAAAATTATTTTTAAATGACTTTTTCTGCAATAGAGTGAAAAAAAAAAGTAGGAATTGACTTTAAAATTTTTTTTTTTTTTTTTTATATTACTTGTTTTTCTACTATAAATATTTTTTTTTTTTTTTGATGTTTCAAATTATTTAAGGAATCATTAAAAGTTTTAAACAGGGAAACACCATATAGCACAATTTCTTTACAAAGAAATTCGGAAAGGCAAGCGAATAGTAAAAACGTTATTTTCGAATAGTTTTTCGGTTATTTGTGTGAAAAAAATTCTTTTTACAAGGTCTGTTGTCTAGAAATAAATTATTCCGTTGATTCGGATTCACAGGTATGATGCTGAAAATTTTCATCTGTAATTTTTGTTTTATTTCTTATTACATATTTTTTTTTTCTACTGTAAATATTTTTTCAATGTTGCAAATAATTTAAAATCTTTAAACAAGGTTTAGTCATTTCTTTTAAAGAAATTTTTAAAGACATACGGATAGTCAAAATGCAGGGTGATTAGAATTAAGTCCCACTTTCAAAATGCTGTAAAAAAAAGAACCACACGCACAATGAGTTCAAATTTGAACTGAAGATACTTGAAGAAGGGAGAAACTGTATGGCATAAAAAAAAGGTGCTTTGATTTTTCCATCCAATTTGGCATGACCTTGCTGTGGTGGATGGGCTTTTCACTAATAGTGTCACAACTATTGAATGACTTGGAAGTCATTTTTTCCGTCAAGAAACCGAAATAATCAAGAACATTGAACACTACTAAGTTGTTTAATGTGTAACTCATGCCAAATATGTTGTAATTCAAAAATATCACTGGCAACCGAATTCACTTTTTTATGCCGCTTACAGCGCCCTCTATTAATACATTTTGGAACTTTTTTTTAATGCCGTACCGTTTCCCCCCTTCTTCAAGTATCTTCAGTTCAAATTTGAACTCATTGTGAAGAGTGGTTCTTTTTTTACAGCATTTTGAAAGTATAAACGGACTTTAATTAGAATCACCATGTTATAATAGATATAAATGTTCAAATAGATATTTTTGAGATATTTATAATAGATATTTTTGTTATAAAAAAATATTGCAAGGTCTCTTTCTCTCTCATAAATAAATTATTCCGTTGATTCAGATTTACAAATGGATCTCTACTATTTACAAATCTACTACTATTACATCTTACTTTTACTTTACTTTACATTACTTACATTACATTACTTTACATTACTACTACTACTACTAAAATATTACTATTACATCGGATTTACAAACGGATTACTGGGATTTTCAGCAACAGCTGAAAATTTTCATCTGTAATTTTTGTTTTACTTCTATTACGTATTTTTTTTTTTTTTTTTTTTTTTTACTAGTATAAATATATTTTTTTTTTATTATTGAGAAATCTGCCATAGAACAATTTCAAAATGAAACCAGTTGTGACTTTGAACGGATTTCAAAATAAAAAAAAAAACAGTTTGAAGAAAAGAAATATTCCGATATTCTTTGAATCCGCTGAACCGCGCAGGCATTTTAAAACTTGTCGGTTGGTCAATTTCGAGAATATTCAAATCGGTCAATTTCTATCTGAAAATTCCTTCTGAAACTGAAAATTGAATTCCTTATTTTTTTTTTTTTATTATTATTTTCCCCTCCCTATTGCAAAATCAATAATTCCCTACGCATTTCTAAACGTTAAAGGTCGGAAATCAAAATACTGGAGATGTTTATTCAGCGTATTTCTTCTTGCCTAGTTCCTCTGTAAGCTGGCAGGGATTTTTTTTTTTTTTTTTTTTTTTTTTTTCTTCCCCTCCTCTCCGTTTTCGAAATGAAAAGTTTTGATTCTGTATACGCTACTGCTGAACGCTTTGGAAGATGTTGAAAATGTGGGGGAGAGGGAAAAACCGAAAGTATCCGTTATTATTTTTCCCTTCCCTTTTACGGATATTTATAAAACGAACATTTTTTTTTTCTTTTTTTTCTAGTATTGAT
The DNA here is from genome assembly GCA_021605095.1 of Caerostris extrusa. Lineage (NCBI taxonomy): Eukaryota > Metazoa > Arthropoda > Arachnida > Araneae > Araneidae > Caerostris > Caerostris extrusa. Next base: position 63,426 of record BPLR01005988.1, on the reverse strand, counting down.
TCATCTTTGAGACCATACATTTTAAGTTCAGTTCAGTCTGCGAAATAACTTTCTTTTTTTTTTTTTTTAAATATTGTTTAATATTTGATCAAATTCTATCGGTATTATTGATTCTATCTTTATTTTGAGCTTAGAATATGATAATGAGTATCTTTTTAGAGAGATATATAAAATAGAAATATAGATTTTAACATATACTTATATAAATATATGCTAAAATCTAATATATTTATGTAAAAATATCTACTTTATCCTATCCATAGAGAAACAATATCTTTTTTTTAATAAATACATGGATTTTAATATTCCTAATTATAGTACTATAATTAAAAATATCGAGGGTATTATTATTATTATATTATATATATATTTATTATAAATTAATATTAATATTTATATATTTGTCATAAATTATATTTATTAATTTTGTTTAATATTTGGTCAAATTCTATCGGTATTATTGATTATTGGTTATTTTGAGCTTTAGTAGATGATAATGAGTATCTTTTTTTAGAGAGATATATAAGTATGTTAAAATTACCATATTTATATAAAAATATATACTTTTATCCTTATCCATAGAGAAAAAGTATCTTTTTTAATAAATATAGTCGATTTTTAACATTCATAATTATTAAACTACAATTAAAGATATCGAGAGTATTATTATTATTATATTATATCATATAAATATTTATTTATTATAAATTAATATTAATATTTATATATTTATTATAAATTATATTTATTAATATTGTTTAATATTTGGTCAAATTCTATCGGTATTATTGATAATATTGGTTATTTGAGCTTAGTAGATGATAATGAGTATCTTTTTTTTAGAGATATATAAGTATATGTTAAAAATATACCATATTTATATAAAAATATATACTTTTATCCTATCCATAGAGAAAAGTATCTTTTTTAATAAATATAGTGGATTTTAACATTAATAATTATTGAACTGCAATTAAAGATATCGAGAGTATTATTATTATTATATTATATCATATAAATATTTATTATAAATTAATATTTATATTTATATATTTATTATAAATTATATTTATTAATATTGTTTAATATTTGGTCAAATTCTATCGGTATTATTGATAATATTGGTTATTTTGAGCTTTAGTAGATGATAATGAGTATCTTTTTTAGAGAGATATAAGTGTATGTTAAAATATACCATATTTATATAAAAATATATACTTTTTATCCTATCCATAGAGAAAAAGTATCTTTTTAATAAATATAGTCGATTTTAACATTCATAATTATTAAACTACAATTAAAGATATCGAGAGTATTATTATTATTATATTATATCATATATATATATTTATTATAAATTAATATTAATATTTATATATTTATTATAAATTATATTTATTAATATTGTTTAATATTTGGTCAAATTCTATCGGTATTATTGATAATATTGGTTATTTTGAGCTTTGTAGATGTTAATAAGTATCTTTTTAGAGATATAAGTGTATGTTAAAATCTACTATATTTATGTAAAAATATTTACTTTTAACCTATCCATAGAGAAACAGTATCTTTTTTTTTAATAAATATAGTGAATTTTAGCATTCATGATAATTGTACTGTAATTAAAGATATCGAGATTATTTATTAAACATTTTATACTTGTTATCTTTAAAGAGTATTATTGTTGACTACATCCTATTCAATTCGAAAGATATCAAGACATCGGGAGTATTATTATTATTGTATTATATTATTTATAGATTTATTATATTATTTAGTTAATAATATTTATTATAATTATGATTTTAACATTCTTAATTATTGTACTTTAATTAAAGATATCGAAAGTTTTACAAAACATATATTATTGGCTATATCCTATTCAATAATTTATTAGAAATGAAATTTTAAACTGCTTAATAGCACATTTTACATTTGAAAAAGAAATTAAAAATAAAATCTATATTCTTACAAGTGTATGTTAAAATGTACTATATACATAAAAATATATAATTTTTCTCTTATCCATGGAGAAACAGTATCTCCTTTTTAATAAATATAGTAAATTAACTTTTATAATTATTGTACTATAATTAAAGATATCGAGTATATTACTGAACATATATTTCCTATTTTAAAGAGTATTATTATTGGCTACATCCTATTCAATAATATATTAGAAATGAAATTTTAAACAGTCTAATAGCGCATTTTGCGTTTTAAAAATGAAATTAAAAAGAAAATCTATATTCTATAAGAGTATAAATCTATAAGTCTTTGTTAAAATGCACTATATATATAAAACAAGTAATATAAAAATATTTTTTTTAAGTCAATTCCTACATTTTTCACTTATATTGCAGAAAGTCCTTTATAAATGATTTTCATTCATTTTTTTAAGTTTATCTGGCGCCATCTATTGGTAGATATGTGCAACTTAAATCTAAAAAAACTAAAATTAATTAATTAAATTTAATTACTGAATTAATATTTGAAAAACTGTATAAACCCACTACAAGTTAAAAAAAAAATGTATTTGAACTTGAGTGGATGAATAAAAACTATTTTATTAACGATTGGAAATTTGAACAAGATATATATAGGGAGAGTGTGAGCTAATAGAAGGAATTGAAATATATGCTTTTCTCTTATCCATGGAGAAATAGTATTTATTTATTTATTTGAATAAATATAGTGGATTTTAACAACAGTCAACAACTACAGTCCTATTTCAAAGAGTATTATTATTGGCTATATCCTATTCAATAATTTATTAGAAATGGAATTTTAAACTGCCTAATAGCGCATTTTACGTTTAAAGAAAATTTAAAGGAAAATTTATATTCCATTCGTGTAGGAAAAGACAATCAATTTGATTACAATGCGAAAGAGAAACTACTTCATTTCCTTTAGAGGAAATTACGTCCAAATTAAAGGAAATCGGAAATTCATTCTTTCAAGCTTCGCTGAATTTGAGTTTATAGCAACTAATTACGAACCACTGACATTAAATTAGTACTGGTATTAAGTTTATTTGACATTTTTAGCTGAGTGAGGACATATTCAAACTATAAATACAAAATCGCCTAAAAGTCAGGCAGGTTTTTAATAATTAATACTTTTCTTTTTATTGCCTAATAAGTTTATTCAGTTTTTGGTAAAAGAAAATATACAGTTTGAAATTTAAATATACCATACATAAGTGGACTATTTATTTTTCGCAAAAAAGGCATATGCTAATTTTGTTTGTTTGTTTGTGACTAATCCTCAATGTCCTGCAGTGCGGACGGACTTCCCATGAGTGATCTACTCATGGATGGAGGGAAAGGGGCAGCTTCTGTTGTGATTGAGCACCCGTAGGTAGAAGTCTGACTTTTGCTCCGTGACACTCTGACAATCATATGAGACCGGGACCTACGGCTTAAAATGGATTTCGAACCATTACAAACATCCATGGCACCGCCGGGACTCGAACCGAAACCTGCGGTATCGAGTACCAGAGCGCTAGCCAGTCGACCATTCAGGCCCTATGCTAATTTTAGGTAATATATTTGTATTAAAGGGCTTGATGACCGAGTGACTAGCGCTCGGTACCACAATCTTCGAGCTTGAGTCCCAACGGTGCCATGAATGCTTGTAGTGACTCGGAATCTTCTTTAAACCGCAGATCCCGGTCCAGTATGACTGTTGGGCATAAGGCTGACAACCCTACCCAGTAGGAAAAAAATATCTCATGATTTGGAATCGGCGAATAGGCAGAAGGCCTTGACCCACCATGGGCTGTCGCGTCATTGAAGAAGATATGTGCTAAAAAAACATATATAAATTTCTTAATAGTTTTTATTTATTATTGAAAAGAAAGGGAATGAAAAATGTAAAAATAAATAATTTGTATTTGATATTGGTTTCAAATAAAAATGAAATTCTTGGCAAAAAATTTCTTGAAATATACTTAAGAAATTAACATTGCTTTAAAAACTGCGATCTTCAACTGTGTTTTTTTTAACTTATCTATAATTTATTTATAAGAGAAAAACCATTTCAATAGGAGCATTTCAGGCCCCCGAGCGGTGATTACTGATCCACATTACGCAAGTTACAGTGTAAAATCGTAGAACAGGGGCCGTTGGAATTAGGCGTCAAAACTCGTTTGGCCAAAGTCCGCTATTGTAGCTGTAAGTGAAATAAATTACAAACAATACGAGAAACTGATTACTACATTTGGCGACTTATCACCACAAAAATGTCACCAAATCCCAATGGCCTCTATTTTGAGATTTGGCCGATGGCAGCAAACAAAAGGCTTTCTGCTCCGTGGACTTATTATCACTTCTGTATTTGAAAAGCTTCTAAAACACCTTTCGTGAAATAGCTTCACAAAGAACTTATGAGCGCCATTTATTGTACACAATATTTTTTTGGTCTAATGCAGCTGGTAAATACTTAGACAGTTGTCTTTGATACCTTAAGGCTAGTGTTGCATCGACGTTACTCATTTAGCACTACCCAGGACGTGCGTACAGCTTGAAGTGAAGCTACGGACGCTGAGTATCAATACTCCCGCAACGCTTATGTTAGACCGGGTCCTTCGGTTTAAAAGTGTATTCCGAACCACTACAAACATCCAGGACTGCCAGGACTCGAACCCGAAACCTGTGGTTCCGAGTGCCAGAACGTTTGCCGCTAAGCCATTCAAGCCTTATTGTGCGCAATATAAAACTTCCATATTTTCCTTCGTATTCATGTATTATATATCATTCTACTATATGTCGTTTATTTTTGAAAATGAGGAATTTGAAATCATTTGGTTAATTTTGAATAACCCTGTATACATATTAGTTAAAGGAGTTGAACCGTATTTTACTGTTTTAGTTAAATGTAAGGGAAAACTATGAAAATGTATATGCAGCTGTTCCTACAGTTGAAAAGCAGGTTGCCAATGCATAAAAAAATATATTATTTTAAATTATTTAGGTTAAAATATGATGAAATACTTGAAATTAATTCATTCACTAATATTTTTGAAGATTATACCATAATTTATTTGTACTTTATTTTGCTATCTAGCATTGGTTTGATTTTTCCAAGACCAAAATTGATTGCAATTTTTTTCAATTAATAAAAATCAATGAGTGAAAATTAATGAAAAAATCAATGAATCAATGAGTAAACTTCTTAAAAATATCATTAAAAAAAATTAATGATTTATCGTAACAGGAAGCAATTTACCCTGAAGTCATTTTCATAAATTTGATGGGTTTTTTTAAATAGACTTTGTACAAAGATGAAAATGTTGTTAAAATGCAAACACGTTATTATAATTGAAAATCTTTATATAAGTTAATAAGTTTTATTTCAAAATTTTTTAAAATAAATTATATATTTCTAATACTTTTAAATGTAATCATTCCATAGCGAAAATATTTTTGACGCTTAAATATCCTTTAACACATAAAAAAAAAAAAAAAAAAAACAAGTTGTTTGTCAAAGAAAAATATTCTAGTTTTCTAACAAATTTTCCAATTTAATTCAAACAGCTCTCTGCAATTGCTTTTCAGCAAATAAGAGCGATGAAAAATCAAAACGTATGATTTGTCTAGTGTTGATTTTTATATATGTTAAAACTGTTTGGAATGGAAAAAGTAGAAGGGAAAAACCAATTCCAAAAGTTCTGCAAACAAAGAAATTGAAATTGAACTAGAAAATGATGGGAAAATAATTTGAGATGCGGAGAAAATAATTCATGACAAAAAAAAAAAAAAAAAAAAAAAAAGAATTCTAATTGAAGCTGCAGAATAAAAATATTTGTCGCGGAAGTTTTGATAGCAGTTAAATTGATTTTACTTGAAATAAATTGAGAAGTCATTTTTGTTGGTCATTACCAAGAAAAACACATATATCTTCGAATATTTAAATATAGTGTAAGGTCCCCAATTAAAATCAAAATATTTGAAATAAATCGAAAATGTAATTAATTTAATTAAAACTTTTAGTCATTTAATTTTTCATTCCTTGAATTAAAAATCTTTTCTTTAAAATGATTGAAAATTAAAAAACTCGATTTTTATTTTCGTGCAATTAATAATTTTTGAAGGTTACATTTTTTTAATTATTGTATTTATAAAATTATTCAAAAAAAATTTTAAAATGTGAAATCTTTAGAAATTTAGAATCATAAAATTGTTGTTATTATAAAAGCACTTGTCTGGGCTTTTATTCTAATCAGAAAACTTAAAAAGAAGAATATTTTAAAAAATTGGGTAACATTTTGCACATTTAAGGAAATTAAACTTTCATAACAAAATGCTTTCATAGCATAAATATTCATTTTTATAAATTACTTTTTATTTTAATTAATACTATTAACTGGATTTCCTTAAAACAATTAGAATAACAAAATATAAAATCTTAAAAAAAAAAATATTTCTAAATTTTTATTTTTCTGGCTATGATTCAATCTTATTGTAACGCCTTGGCCTGTACTCAGACCCATAACGGCTTCGAGAAAAGGGCCGCTTTTTCAAGTTCATGGGAACACCTAAAAATTTTATTTACAAGCATTACTATTTATATGTACAGAACTCTATTTACAACGAAATGAAAATTAAAGATATGAATTAGATACACAAGTGTAATTCACTCTAAGGACGGAGTTTCAAGAGTTCTCGAGTTTACGGCGAATTTAAAATGCGTAGTCTGCAGCAGACATTAATTATCACAAGGCGTGATACATGAAACCACAAGGGGCTCCCTTTTAAACAGAAGGAATCTCTGGCCAGTTCAGTCACTTTAAAGAAAATGAGAAAACGACAGTATTTATCGACTCGTGAAGAACTCTCTAAAAACGTCCTTTTAAGAAAATCCGTCAAGAAGGAGGGTCAGCTTCCTCACTTCTCATTGAGTAGACACTTCCTCAGCCCATGGTCTATCATCAATACCTATGCAGCAACTCATCACGTAGTCCATATCCTGTTTGTAATTGTTTCGACCTGTGAAGGACAAACAGAAATCGCTAATTTGATGAGGTCTCATTATCCATGACCCTGATTATATGCTATCATATTTGAGTGGCAGGTTGTTCTCATTAGTACAAAACACTAATTGCACTTTACTAAACAATTTACTGTTTACTATTTACAATATTTACTATTTATTATTTATTTATTAATTTACTACTACTATTTACACAAACACTAATTTAACTTTATTAATATAAGTATCCACAACACTGTTTATCTGCTGTCAAATCTGAGTGACAGTTTGTTATTACGTTCTTGTTAATTCTCATTAATTGAGCGACAGGTTGTTATTATGTACTTGTTAAAGAATGCACATTTCTCTCTCTGGAACAAAATACTACAATTCTTCTCGTGGAAAAACAGCTGCGCTAAGAATCCATTAAATTTTGAACTCAGATGAAATTGTATGTTTTGTATATTTATAGGCAAAACATGAAATTTGATAGAAAAATAAGAAAAACAATAAAGGTAAAATTAAAAAAAAAAATAATAACAATGATGTTCCCATAACTTGAACATTAATGGTAAATAAGGAGCGGAAAGATTCGCACATAAATTCTTTTATCTTCTACAAATGAAGCATACTATTATTGACAACCATCTTGGATGAATTTTAATTTTATTTTTGGAATAGTGTCAAATATAATCTTAAGTTATTGTATTTTTAGAATAGATAAAAAAAAAATATATCAGTGTTGATAAGCCATAAATTCATTGTTTTTGTTATTGCCAAATTTTTGTAGTAAATAGTTATGCAATAGATTTTAACGATATAATTTAATTGAACTAACACGATATTTTGTTAAAAAAATTCCAATAAAGGGCTCTAGTTTTCTATCCGATTACGATTATTTACAATTTATTATTACAATTTATTAATTTACGATTATTTTTTAATTAAATTATAAAATCGTTGCTGAAAAACAACTAAATTCGTTAAGCAATCGAGGTAAATTAATAAATGAAAATAATTAAAATGTGTGTGAAAGAAATTATACTGATGATTGATAACTATTGTTATTTATTTTACAAATAAAAAAAACTGATTTTTTAATCTCTATTCCTTTATTTTTTTTAATGAATCAATTTTTAAATTTTCTAAACTTTCTACAGAAACAAAATAAATTACAAATAAAAATAAAAAGATTTTTTTCAAACGATTTTGTTAACTTTGTTTATAAATTTGAAGACGAAAAGCTCTTGTGAAAACATTTATTTATTCCATTGAATCAGAATACTAGAAAAATATTGTTTTGGGCGACTTACCTTTTAAGTGATATTAATATTTTGTTCAAATTGAGAAAACATAAAATTTAAAAATATAGTGTATAAATTATTGGCAACACATTAAAAAATATATACTCTAAAAATTATTATTCAATATTTTTTTCTTAAAGAAGTTAATAATAAAGTAGTACTTCATTAAAAATGTTTGAAACTTAATTTGATATTTTATTAATTATTGTGTTGGTAAAAAGATCTTTAGGTTTTCGCCATTTAAAAGCATAGCTAAAACCGAAAATATTTCTTGCCAACCCAATGTGTACAATGAAATATATATATATATATATAATTGCAAGCCTTACAAGTTTTGTCTAGTCGTAGAACAATTGATGGATATTACTTTGACAGATTCCAAAATTTATATGAATTTAAAACTTATTTTTCTATTGAATTAAAAATATATTTACTTACTGACAAGATAAGATACGATATTAGTAAGCCAAGAATTTTAATAGAAAAATTAATAATTAGGATTTTTTACTTAAGAAACTTTTCTTACCAAACAAAATGCACGCATGCATTTAAGGTGCAATTTTTAATAGACAATCGACTGCGGAATTGCTGTATAATGGTAGTACTAGCTGTAAGTGGGCCAAAAAAGCTCACAATAATATTCACTGGCAACGTGGGTTGCAATTATTTATCTTAGTAAAATGAAAAGGGCTTAATATTCTCTGGTAATTGTAAAAGCTCTGTGTAAAACATCACACATCATTATTAAAGTAGTATAATAAGAATTTGCCGATTATCTTCCACGTGAAGGATTATGTATCTTCAACTGTAGAAGCCAACTTGCAGATATAACTGATCCACTTCCAGCCAACATCAATTTCTGTATTACTACCTTGAATATTCCAGGAAATATACCCTCTAGCTTACTCCTGTAAAGTAGATGGTAGTGGTTAAGGTTTTATGATCATAAAGACACGAAGAATCGTTGGCTAGATTCAATTGTGCCACCATTTACTCCACTGTCCAGGCCAACTATGAAGTATATTTTCCAAATTTTTAACCAAGCTGTAACGGCATAAAATTCTTATAATAAGACATTTCGTTTATACAGCATTTTGCAATTGATTGCATAACTTCGTACAGAGTTTATGCTTCATAGTTTTCTATGTTTATGGCTTGGATATTCCAATAAAAAAAAATCCCTCATCCTTACTGCTGTATAGTGATAATGGGGAGATGGTAGAAGCAAGGATTCATGACCATAAAGATACGAAGAACCGCTGGCTAAATTCTACTGGTTTTTTTTTTTTACTCGGTCAATTCCCAATTAACTGTCATATATGTTTTCAAAAATTTTAATCCAGCTGTAATTTCATGGAATTCTTATAACAGAACATGTTTACAACATTTTAAAATTGACTGTGTAAATTCATACAGAGTTGGATGATTCAAAATTTTCTGCGCTCATGCCTTGGATATTTCAGAAAATCCTTCAACCTTGCTCCTGTAGAGTAATATAGAGTACATGGTAGAGGAGAGGTTTTATGATCATAATGACACGAAGAATCATTGGCTAGTTTCGGTTGTATCCAACCAGTCCCGCCAATAGCCAAGTGTCTATATTTTCAAAATTGTTAACCAAGCTGTAATGACATATAATTCTTATAATAGGACATTTCATTTGTACAGCATTTTGCAATTGATTGTATAACTTCATACAGAGTTTGTGGTTCACAGTTTTCTAGGTTCATGTCTTGGATGTTCCAATAAAAAAAATCCCTCATCCTTACTGCTGTATAGTGATAATGAGGAGATGGCAGTAATAAGGATATATGGCATATATAATATAATAAGAAAACAATATATAAGAAATAATAATATATAAATATAATAATACATAAGAAATTTGAAGATAAAAAATTTTGTAAATTAAAAAAGTTAAAAATTTTTCTATAAATTATTCTGCATAACGAATTAAGTAATAATAAAGTTTATGAAAGAGCTTATAACACATATAATGGAATAATGTAATGAAGACACATAACTACAGTGGCTGTTCAGACATGTTGAACAACTTTGACTTTCTCCATGAATTAAACTTAAATGAGTAAAAAAAACTTAAATGGCTTCAGCTCGGAATAGGTTTTTAATTACTGTCTACATTTTTAAAATTATTCTTTGCTAAATATAAATGTCGCTAAAAATAAACTATACATCGAAGGTTATATTTTTTGCCTTTACAAAAAAAAAGTATTTTTATTCGTTTATCTAAAAATCAGATTGGAAAAGCATGGATTTTATATTTCTTGTAAAATTAGTAACAAAACTAATAAAAAAAGTAATAAAATAATAAAACTAATAAAAAAGTAATAAAATAACAAAAAATACATTTGAATAGAAAAAAAAAAAAACGGATAAAAATGTATGCCTAATAAATATACGTACTTTTAAAAGTGTTATATCATGTTTTAAAAGCTAGTTCAACTTCCTGAAAAACTACAGCGAAAATTTTTATACATCTCTATAGAAACTGCTGACAAAATTATAAAATCTGATTTCAAGATAATAAAAATAAATAAATAAATAAAATTAGTTTCAGCGACTAAAGCCAAAACGTGTTTCTCAGCTTAATACTGTGCTTAAATTGTTGTATGAAAATTACTTGGCAAGTGAAAAATGGATGCATAGTTGCAATTGATGAGGTTTGGGTACACTTATGTGACTGCAATAGAAACAGATCCATTAAGTTCTGAAATAGAGGAGAAAAATGTGTACAAAGAAAAGTTGTGCTAAAGATTTTATTATTACTGGATTCTCATATAACGGAAAACTTAAAATAATCAAAGTAGAAAAAATATCAAAATTAACTCGCTTCAGAAACTCCAATTTTTAAAGAAGACAGTCCATCCATAACGCATGTGTTAAGTTTCATCAGGATGCGGCTAATCAACTTCTTTTATTTCTGTGTATTTGAAAACTAGTGTTAAGCATTCCATTAATGTGCCTCCCATGTGTCTGCTATGGATTATTGCGAGTTTGGGCTTTTAAAATAAATTCTGTAGTCGTCTCAAAACATTAGAACGGACTGAAAGATTATTTCAAAATCAACCTTGATATTTTAAGAAAAACAAAACTTTGATGTTTTAAGAGGAGTGAAACAAAATCAACCTTGCGATTTTAAGAAGAGTGAAACAAAATCAACCTTGCGATTTTAAAAAAGTGAAACAAAATCAACTTTGATAATTTAAGAGGAGTGAAACAAAAATCAGCCAATGTGTCAAAATGCTATTTTAAGAGTAATGAAAGAAAATCAACCTTGCTATTTTTAAGAAGAGTTTTGATATTTTAAGGCAAAATCAACCTTGCGATTTTAAGAAGAATGAAATTCTGTTGATATTTTAGTGGCGTCAAAATCAACTCTGCTATTTTAAGAATAATGAAAGAAAATCATTAGAAAGAGGAGTGAAACAAAATGACTATTTTAAGACGATTGTGGAGGAAGAATGAAACAAAATCAGAGGAGTGAAACAAAATCAACCTTGATATTTTAAGAGGAGTGAAACAAAATCAACTCTGCTATTTTAAAGAGTAATGAAAGAAAATCAACCTTGCTATTTTAAGAGGAGTGAAACAAAATGAACTTGATATTTTAAGACAAAAATCAACCTTGCGATTTTAAGAAGAGTGAAACAAAATCAAAAAATCAAACTTTTGATATTTTAAGAAGAGTGAAACAAAATTTTAAAAGAGAGTGAAACAAAAATCAACTTTGATATTTTAAGAGGCTATTTTAAGAGGAGTGAAACAAAATGAACTTGAGACGCAGTGAAACAAAATCAGCAAAATCAACCTTGCTTGATATTTTTATATTTTAAGAGGAGTGAAACAAAATCAGCCTTGAATTTTAAGAGGAGTGAATCAAAATCAACTCTGCTATTTTAAGAGTAATGAAAGAAAATCAACCTTGCTATTTTAAGAGGAGTGAAACAAAATGAACTTGATATTTTAAGACGAGTGAAACAAAATCAACCTTGCGATTTTAAGAAGAAACAAAATCAACCTTGCGATTTTAAGAAGAATGAAACAAAATCAACTTTGATATTTGAAGAAGAGTGAAACAAAATCAACTTTGATATTTTAAGAGGAGTGAATCAAAAAAATCAGCCCTTATTTTAAGAGGAGTATTTGATATTTTAAGAGGAGTGAATCAAAAACCTCATTTTAAGAAGAGTGAAAAACTCAACCTTGCTATTTTAAGAGTAAACAAAATAAACTTTGAATTTTAGAAAATCAACCTTTGCTATTTTAAGAGGAGTGAATCAAAATCAACTTGATATTTTAAGACAAAATCAACTCTGATTTTAAGTGAAACAAAATCAACCTTATTTTAAGAGGAGTGTTTTATTTTAAGAAAAACAAAATCAACCTTTTTTAAGAAGAGTGAAACAAAATCAACTCTCAGAACTAACAAGCGATTTTAAGTGTAAACAAAATCAACCTTAATGTTTTAAGAAACGATTTGTTTGGTAACAAAAGGCTATTTGTTTGACTTAATTAGAAAATAATTTTTTTTTATATGTTAAAAATCGTTACAAAAACGTTTGCTCCAAATGCTTTAAAAGGGTACATTCTTTAACTATTTCACTTGTAGCATAAATATAAATAAGTATAGTAATCGCACAGAAGTTATAATATAACTTGGTTCTTATGACATTATATTGAGTAAAAGATATCTAATACGTAACGTGTTTCTATGAAAATATAATACAATAAACAGTAGAGAAATAAAATAACGTAGTAATATAATGGAGTGTTAGAATAAGTATTTAGTTTCATTATAAAAGAAGCGTCAGATTACATTTAATGTGAATATTGTATCAAACAGTTCGGATTGATTTTATTATTTTTCCTAACAATATCAAAATTAATAACCCATTCATGTTCTGGTTCTTTGTATAATACCATTTGCTTCAGAAGATGACCAGAGATTTGGTACTCATTGCCAGTTAAATAAAAATTATAGGTTGTCACGTATTTCAGTATTGATTTTGCCTTTGTTGTATAGACTGAACGATTTGTTCCTGATTTTCTATGAATAGGAGTCATTCAGGTTGGGTTACTCTGAAAATTCTTCAGGGAAGATTATTTGGTTTTTCTATATTTTTATAGATATCAATTAAACCTCATTTTGCTTAATGCAACCTAGGTAACGTTGAATGTATAACTACCTGGCTACATAAATGTAAAGATTTTAAATCAGTCTTCATAATTTTTTTCTTGGTTGTTAAAGGAAGAAAAATTACAGTCTTTTTTTTCATTCTTGTAAAAAATGTATATATACTGAATACTTCGTTAATAGATTGCTTTGTATGACAATTAATAAAAAGTGATAAATACACGTTTTCATCGAGATTTTTTGTATTGACAACTTTCTCTAAATTAGTTAAATTATTTTCACAATTTGCAATGTTGACCTTTGAAAGGAGTTTCTTAAGAAAAGTTTCTTAAGTTACTATGTAATTATTATTTTTTATTAGTTATACAATGAGATATTCGATTTTGCTTAATACGAGAAATAAATAAATCGGCTATATTTAGAACATCACAAAAGAAGATAAGATATAAATATTAAAATCTGAAACATTACCCCTATTAAACTTATACGATCATGTTCTACTATTAGAAACTTAATCCACAATGATATATTTTGATAATAGCAAACTCGCTGTATCAATTTATCTCAATTTTCAGATTATTTATTCATTTATTTCAAGTTAAATTTCAAGTTAGTTATAATTAAATTTGCTGAAACATAATATTATGCTAATGTAGCTTTCAAATTCCGAAAATTTAGTTATAAGGTAATTCTGTAATTGGAATTGCAAATACACAACATATTCAGCGCTACTCAGGTTCCAAATGAGGATTTTGTTACACTACACTCACACCGAGCCATTGAGATTTGATGCAAGAGGATATATTTGGAAGATAATTTTTCTCCTGCTCTTCTAATGTTTAATAAACTAATTTCCGTGCCTACGGATTTATCGTTCTCCTCCATAGGATAGGTAAAGAAACCTTCTTTTATTTTTCAGCTTCTATTTACAGGTTTCGAACCAAGATCCCTCATGTCATAAACACAACGGGCCATCTATCAACTCCCACTACTCCTCCAAAATATTATGTTTTAAATAAAGGAAGAATATTACCGGGTTCATAAAGTCTCTCGACATTTATTACAAAATGCAAATGAAAATTAGATCATTGAAATATTAATATAAAAAATTAATTTACTAACTCCCTGGCACTACAGTATATGCTGGGCCATGGCCGTCTGTATACTGGCAGATTCCGAAATAGGAGATGTTTTCTTTCAACGGGATAGGATTGTCAGTATTACATCCAATGTTTTACAGTCCTACTAGACCGGGACCTACGATTTAAAGGGGATTCCTAACCACTACAATCATCCATGGCACCGCCGATAATAGAACACAAAACTTATGGCACCGAGCACCAAAGCGCTAGTCACTCGGCCATCAGGCCTCTATATTACAAAAATCAGACGTATGTATGTACATTTTTGGCCTCGCGTAGTTTAATTTAATACATACCTATATGGGCACTATTAATTGTAGGAAGTACATCAAGATGGTATTCGATTTCTTGCCATGTTCGCTATAGCATACCCTCATCAATAGTGGCAATACCATCAGTGATATGCTGTTTTAACTTGGTCATGTCTTTATTCAGTACAAAATATCTATAATATAATCTCACAGAAAGAAGTTGAGGAGTCTATATCTGTCATACGAGATATCTAGGCTTATGTTAAATATATTGCGTATTGGACATATGGTATGGAACATGTCTAACCTAAAACACTGATGCCATTGCCACAATTGATGAGGGTATACTACAGTAAACATGGCAAGAAATCGAGTACCATCTTGATGTGTTTAGTACAATTAATAGTGCTCATGTACAGATATATTAAATTAAATTTAAATTTAATGAGGCATCAAAAACCTTAAATATGTGCACTCAAGAGCCAAAACATTATGACCACCCCTACATTTTGCAATGAACTCGTCTGGATGACGTGGAAGGTACGTGATCAGGTGGAAGTGGAATTTAACTGCTGCTGGAGAGTCTGAAGAATCATTCTTTCACTTACTTCTATGTGTGATGGGAAAGGCTGCGGATCTAAGCGACTTTGATAGAGAGCAGATTGTAATGGTTCGAAGGCTCGGAACAAGTATTTCCGAAACTGCACGACTCGTGGGCTGTTCGCGATCTACAGTTATTAGTACTTATGCAAAATAGATGAATGACGGTGAAACCAGCAGTAGACGACATGGTGTTGGACGTCCACACGCTATCAAAGAAAAAAAACGTCGTCGGAGACTGTCTCGCATGGTGAAGCAAAACCGGAGCCCGACAGTGGCTCAGCTGGACAGCCCAATACAATGCAGGGCCAAGTAGAATAGTATCGGAGCACACTGTTCAGCGGACACTGTTGGATATGGGGCTACGCAGCAAACGTCCCACTCGTGTGCCTTTGCTGACCAAGCGTCATCACCAACTGCGCCTGCGCTGGGCCCTGGATCATCGTGACTGGTCCATGGATCAGTGGGAGAGAGTTGCCTGGTCAGATGAATCATGGCTTGTCATTCATCACGCCGATGGCCGTGTCAGGATACGGCGTCTTCTAGGTGAACAGTTGCTCCCTCAATGTATAGTAGGTCATACACAGGCCGGTGGTGGCGGTATTATGCTTTGGGGACTTTCTCTTGGGCGTCTCTGGGACCCGTGGTTGTGGTAGAGCAGACCATGAATGCTACAGGGTATCTGAACATCATTGCGGACCAGTTGCACCCTTACATGGCCTCTGTTTTTCCAGCTGGAAATGGAATGTTCCAACAGGACAACGCCCCTTGTCACAAGGCTAAAATTGTGTTGGAGTGGTTCCAGGAACATGATGCTGAATTCCAGTTAATGTCCTGGCCGCCTAACTCACCCGATCTCAATCCGATAGAATACATTTGGGATGTCCTGGGATGGCAGCTCAGAGTTCAAAGACCACCAATTCGCAATATCTCGGTTTTGCGTGACCGTTGCTTAAACATCTGGTACAATCTGTCTCCGGCCATCTACCAAGGACTTGTGGCATCCATGCCAAGGCGGGTTGAAGCTGTGTTGCGCGCCAAAGGTGGACCAACTCGTTATTGACAGGTGGTCATAATGTTTTGGCTCTTGAGTGTGTGTCACATTTTGTAATAATTTTCACATATCTGTTTTTATAATAAATGTGAAATTGTAAATACACTTTGTTGATACATTGAATATAAAAAATAAGTCTGGTTTTCTCATTTCCTGCAAGAGTACTACTATCATAAGTTCTGTGTTTGGCCTTCTGAATGAAGTTTGTGTTTCTTATCCCACTTGGTAGACAGCAACATCTAGACCAAGTCCAAGAACCCATGTGGTCTTATGGAAGGAGAGAAAGGGGGTGGGGAGCAGCTTCTGTTGTGATGGAGAACTAGGTAGAAGTCTGACCTGGATCCGTGACGCTGACTTTTTATGGGGTAGGGTTGTTAGCCTTAATCCCAACGCTCTACAACCACATTAGACCAGGATCTACGGCTTAAAGTGGATTCTGAACCATGGCATCGAGCGCCAGAGTACTAGTCCCTCGGTCATCAGGCCCCTGAATGAAGTGCATTAACCTTTATGGGTTCTTAGCCTATTGCCATCAACACTCTACTATGAAAGGATTCACCTAATTTTTCAAATTTTTTATGATATATTGTCGTATTATTTATCCACTCGAGAACACAGATTTAGTGAAATCTGCAATTTTGTAGAAAATTATTAACATTTATATTAAAATTATTAACGTATTAGAATTATAGTGTTTTTAAATACAAATTACGTTATTAAACAACTTTTCTACCATCGTTAATTTTACCATTTTTAAACCATCATTAAATCAAAATAGATTTATTTCACATCATTAATGTAATAAGGGCATTTGATTAAAAGAATAATTATTTCAAAAGTATTATTCTACCTAAAAATAATTAACCTTCTTTTAAAATTAAAGTTGTTCAAAGTAACAATAATCATCACATTAAAATACAGTTTTTAAAAAATCACAGCAGTTAGTGATTTAGTTAAAATTTTGATAACAATCATATACGAATGTGTATAATTATGAACATAAATCAAAATAGTTATAATTTAAGAAAAATTTAAAAAAATTTGTTATTGGTTTGGAATAATCAGATATTAAATAGTTACGGAAAATTTTATATGTAGGAATTATTTTCAAATCTCTTTTAATATTAATCAAAATATTTTTTAAAGTTCTTAATTATAAATGTAGAAATTTAAGTCCGGATCTTTTCTTTTTAATATCATCGAAAATTTGTAAAATGAATTAATTATTTAAACAAGGAGGATAATGATTATTTTCAATTATTAATCTTGGAAATACCAAATAATAAATAATCTACAAAATCACAATTAGAGCCCATCGAAAAAAAGTAATTTAATCCAAAGAAATCTATGTCTTCCAAACAGTTAAATTTGAAATGAAATTTTTATTTAAGCAGAAAATATTGAAAAATATTTTTAAAAATCATCTGAATGCGTAAATAAAGTTTTTGAATTTGAAAAATTAAAAAAATTAGGAGATAATATTTCAAATAATTAATTGTACAACAGATATTTCTATTTTCTCGATATAATAATGACAGACATCAAAAAAAAAAAAAGTATTTTTATATGAATTTGTGAAAATTTTTGGATGTAAAACGATATTAATTATATTTATTTTTACACGGCAAAATAATCACCAATTTTATTAAAATATATGCAAATTTTTCTTATTATTTATTTTCAGACACACAAAAGTCTATGCTTTTGGTTTATATGTAAAAGCTGCTTATTTTTTTTAGTTATTTCTAATTATTTCGTATTTTTGGAATAAAAATTTTATTTTCGTTAAATTAGGCGATTGATGTGGGCGGAGTCACTAGAAACGACAAGGTGATTATAATAAGACAACTATTAAAAAAAAAGGAATCTTTCAGGAATGGTTCAAATATAACAAGAGTAAATTATTAAAATTCGAGAGAATTTTGTTTTTATGTTTCATTTTATTTTAGAGAGACTTTTAAAAGATTTACATCAACAGTAGAAGTCAACATTAGTTAGGTTCCTGCTTTTGTGCAGTGAATTTTTTTTATTTTTATCTCGGCTGTCTTGTCTGCTGTGAAATTATATCCAATTATTTTCCTTGTTTATTTCGTGTGCTGGACTTTTAATAAAATTCTAGCTTTTGACAATGAATTCATTTTTTTTTTTTTACTTTGCTAAGATGATCCCACAACAAAGCCATCAGTCAATGTGTTCAATACAATAATTATTGATTTTTTTTATTATAGACTCAAAGGAAATTGCTAATATCTTTATATATATAATTCTTCTATACGTGTGTTTGTCACTGAATTCCACCTAAATGGCTGGGGCGATTTTGATAAAACTTTTTTCTGCGTGTTTGAGTGGATCCTTGGATGGTTTAGATTCACTACTGGACCCGATAGGTGGCGCTGAAACAGATTCGAGGATTTGTTTTTTATTTTCAGGGCAGGGGCAACGTCTACAGGACCCTCCAGTACCTCTATATAATTCTAAAATTGTCTAGTTTTGGTCCTATGAGCGATAAAGCATTGATAGCACTACTATGGTATGAGTGATATATTATTCACCATCGTGCAAAAACATAAAAATTTAATGATGACCAGCTCTAGAATCATTGTTTGCAAAATTCATTATTTAGTGAAGGCTACAATAAAGTATTTTATTTCAACGTAATACTGCCTGGTTTAAATTTTTCAAATTTTCTTCTATACGACGTACAAATGTAAAAACAGTATTTTGTGAAAAAATCTTTAGGAAAAAAATTACTTCCCTGTACGTTTTAGGATTCTAAATTCAATGCACATTGCTAACAGAACTCCATATAATTCTGAATGGTCTAGTTTTTGTCTTGTATGAGATAAATTTTTGATAGTATTACTATGGCACGAGTGGTATGGTATCTGGCATTGCGCAAAAGAATAACAGTTTGATAATGACTTGCTCTAGAATAATTGTTTTGTAAAATTAGTTACTTGGAAAGAGTTATAATAAAATATTTATTACAACCCTCTTAAGTCTCAATTAAGCCTCTCTCAATCCCTTACAAGTCGTTATACTGCCTGATTTCAGTTTTACAAACTTTCTTCTATACGACTACAAATGCAAAACAGTGTGTATGTAAAAGTCCTCAGGAAAGGTATTATTTCCTTGTACGTTTTAAGATTCTAAATTCTATGCACACTTCTAACATAACACCATATAATTCTAAAATGGTCCACTTCTTCATCTATAAGATAAGTGTTTGACAGCACTACTATGGTATGGGTGGTGTGGTAATTGCCATCGTGTAAAAGCAAAAAAAGTTTACTGAGGACTTGCTATAACCATTGTTTTGTAAAATTCGTTACTTGGGAGGGTTGCAATAAAGTATTTCACAACGTTAGTTTTGAGTTTTTCAAATTTTCTTCTATACGACATAGAAATGAAAAAAAAAATCTTTTTGTGTGGGTTTTAAAAATCCTCAGGAAAGACATTACTTTCTTGTATGTTTCAGGAAACAACAAAAGATTCATAAAAAAAAGAGATTAATTTTTAAACCGTGAATTATCATCTTGGTATACGAGAGCTCATCCGTTAAAACATATCAACAGGATCCTTAAAAATGGTATAAGAACCGGTGGTACGTAAGATAAAAGATAAAAATTATTACAGTTATGAAGAGAGATAATAAAAAAATGACATTAAACGAAGCTCAATGGATCTTCAGTTACGGAGATAGCGGAATACCTTTGAAATTCGAGCCTCTGCTTATCATGGAGCATGTTGTTTTCATACCAGTCATCCACTCTTTTGGAGGGGCTGTAATTAAATCTAACATCATCGCTGGCTTTAATGTATCCAAAAAGGCAGAATGACTTCGATGACTCGTTATATTGCCATCAAGCGTAACAAGAAAGCGGAGTGTTATCGCTCATCTTCCGTTCGTTTAAAAGCCTCTCTTTGAATTAAAAAAGTGATTAAAGAAGTGGAAAGACAAAAAAAAATTGTAAAACAACAATGCGGTACTATAATTACGCAGCATTGTTGTGGAAAAATTATTAAGCGATAGCATTTAAAAGGCTTATGGTTTTAAGAATACGTTTTTATCAGGTTATAAGATTTGCTGTGTTTAAAGCTAATTTCAGTTTGGTAGATTGCTTTAGTTATCTTCTTAAAAAAAACGGTTATTGGAAAATCTTTTAGCAGTGTTTGTTGTTAAAGTAATTAGAATCTTTCTTTAGCCTAAGACTGAGTCTGTTTTTAATTGATAGAATTGTTTTGCATATGTTTGTTTATGAATGATTAATGAATTCTTTGAAGCCTTTGCAACTTGTTGGATACTGCATTATTCTTTAGAATTCAGCCTGGTTTGGAATATTTCAAGTGAAGCCAAAAATGAAAACTCGTATGATATGACAGGACCATATATCTACATATATCTACAAGATGACATATATGCTACATACATGCCATATATCTACAATATATATCAAATCCATAGGTCTGAAAAGTTGGATTGGATAAGAATTGTGGATTTTATTATGTTAGATTGAATTTAATTGGATTGCATTTAATTTTGGACTGGGTAAGAATCTAAGTGGATTGCATTGGATAAAAATTGGTTTGGATAGTGTTGGCTACTTTACTTGGTGAGGATTGCAATTCAGTATTTCCGTCAATTAGACTGAATGGTTTGAGTTTTACAAACTTTCTTTTATACGACTACAAATGCAAAACAAT
This sequence comes from Caerostris extrusa, assembly GCA_021605095.1. Classification (NCBI taxonomy): domain Eukaryota; kingdom Metazoa; phylum Arthropoda; class Arachnida; order Araneae; family Araneidae; genus Caerostris; species Caerostris extrusa. The sequence continues at coordinate 42,244 of BPLR01005988.1, read as the reverse complement.
CTTTTGTGTGTGTGTGGGGGGGGTATAAAAATCTTGAAAAAGACATTACTTCCTTGTAGATTTTTAGGAAATAACAAAAGATTCATAAAAAACATTAATTTTTAATCAGTAAATTATCATCTTGATATTCGAGAGTTCATCCTTTTAAAGAAAATCAACAGGGCTCTTAAATTAGTATAAGAACCGGTGTTACGTAAGATAAAAGATAAAAAATGATTATAGTTATGAAGAGAGGAAAAAGATATAATAAAAAATGACATTAAACGAAACTCGATGAATCTCCAGTTACGGAGATAGCGAAATACCTTGAAGCCTCTGCTTATCATGGAGCGTGTTGTTTTCATACCAGCCATCCAGTCTTTTCTGATGGGCTGTAATTACATCCAACATCATCGCCGGCTTTAATGTATCCATAAGGCAGAATGACGTCGATGGCTCGTTATATTGTCACCAAGCGTAAAAAGAAAGTGGAGTGTTATCGTCCATCCCCTTCCCTTCGTTAAAAAGTGACTGAAGAACTTGAGAAAAAAAAATTGAAAATGAACAGCGCGGTGTTACAAATTCGCAATCATGCAGCATTGTTGTGGACAAATTATTAAGCGAAAGCATTTGAGAGGCCTAAGTTTTAAGAATGCGTTTTATCAGGTTATAAAATTTGCTGCTTAAAGCTAATTTCAATCGGGTAGATTGCTTTATTTATCTATTTATAAAAAAAACGGTTATTGGAAAACTTTAAGTAGTGTTTTTTTTGTTGAAGTGATTCAAATGTTTCTTAAGCATATATCATATTTAAAAAAAAAGTTATTGAAAATCCTTAAGCAGTGTTTGTTGTTAAAGTAATTATGTTTCTTAAGCCTATGTCATAGATGACTGAGTCTGTTTTATTTGGTAGAATTTTTTTTAAATAATTAATGAATTCCTTCAAGCCATTGTAATTTGCTGGATACTGTATTGTGGTATAGAACTTGGCCTGGTTTAGAGAATTTCAAGTGAAGCCGAAAAGAAAACTCTTATGATATGCCAGGAAGCCATATTTACAAGAATCAAAGAATTACATCCATAGATCGGAAAGACTTGTGTTGGATGGGATAAGAATGCAAGTAGATTATATTGGATAAGAATTGGATTGGATTGTGTTGGACTATATTGAATTAACTAAAATCTGTGGAATTGGATTTGGATTGTTGGATGGGATAAGAATCTAAGTAGATTGTATTGGATAAGAATTGGATTGGATTGTGTTGGCTTGAATTAAATAAGAATTGGATTAGATTGTATTGGATTGGATAAGAATGGATGGGCTGTAATAAAAGCCAACATCATCGCTTGCCTTAGTGTATCCATAAGGCAGAATTACGTCGATGACTCGTTATATTGTCATCAAGCGGAAAATAAAGTGGAATATTATCGTTCGATTATGCAGCATTACCTCGTTCGCAAATCATGCAGCATTGTTGTGGAAAAATTATTAAGCGAAAGAATTTGGAGGCTTAACTTTTAAGAATACGTTTTATCAGGTTATAAGATTTGCTGTTTAAAGCTAATTTCAATCAGGTAGATTGCTTTAGTTATCTATTAAAAAACGGTTATTGAAAAACTTTAAGTAGTGTTTTTTGTTGAAGTAATTCAAATGTTTCTTAAGCATATATCATAGAAGACAAAGTCTGTTTAATTTATAGAATTGTTTACTTGCATTTGTTTATGAATGATTAATAAATCATTTGAAGTCGTTGCAATTTGTTGGGTACTGCAATGTTGTTTAGAACTCAGCCTGGTTTGGAGCATTACAAATGAAGTCGAAAAGAAAACACTTAATATATTCCAGGGAGTCATATTCACAAGATATATTAAATCGATATGTCGGAAAGACTTGTGTTGGATAGGATAAGTATCTAAGTAGATTATATTGGATAAGTATTTTATTGGATTGTGTTGGATTGAATTAAATAATTATTGATTCGATTGTGTTGGATTGGATAAGTATCTTAGATTGTATTGGATAAGAATTTTAGTGGATTGTGTTCGATTGAATTAAATAAGAATTGGATTCGATTGTGTTGGATTTTATAAGAATGCAAGAGGATTAGTTTGGATAAGAATGGACATGTTGTATTTAAATCCAACAGCATCGTTTGCTGTAATGTATCTATAAGGCAGAATGACGTCGATGGCTCGTTATATTGTCATCAAGCGTAAAAAGGAAAAGTGGGGTGTTATCGTTCATCCCCCCTCGTTTAAAAGCCTCTTTCGAATTAAAAAAATATCGTTGAAGATGTGAAAAGAAAAAAAAAAAATGAAAATGAACAGTGCGGTGCTATAAATTCGCAATCATGCAGCATTGTTGTGGAAAAATTATTAAGCGAAAAGCATTTGAGAGGCTTATAGTTTTAAGAATGCGTTTTATCAGGTTATAAGATTTGCTGTTTAATGCTAATTTCAATCTGGTAGATTGTTTTATTTATTCGTTTTAAAAAAGGTTATTGGAAAATCTTTCTACGGTGTTTGTTGTTAAAGTAATTAGAAATGTTTCTTAAGCCTATATTATAGAAGACCGAGTCTGTTTTATTTGATAGAATTGTTTTACACACGTTTGTTTATGAATAATTAATAAATTCTTTGAAGCTATTGCAACTTGTTGGATACTGCATTGTGTTTTAGATAGAATTGTTTTACGTACAGTTGTTTATGAATGACTAAAAATTCTTTGAATCCATTGCAACTTGTTGGATACTGCATTATGCTGTAGATAGAATTGTTTTTACATGCATTTGTTTATGAATGATTAATAAATTCTTTGAAGACCATTGCAAATTGTTCGATATTATATAGGCAGTTGAACTCAGCCTGGTTTAGAATATTTTAATTGAAGAGCAAAAAAAAATTCTTGTAATATTTCAGGGTGCCATATTTCACAAGATATATTAAATCCATAAGTCGGAAAGAATTGTGTTGATTGGATAAGAATCTAAGTGGATTGAATTGAGAATTGGATAGTGTTGGATGCGTTACTTGGTTAGGGTTGCAATAAAGTATTTCACGTTGTTATACTGCCTGGTTTGAGTTTTTCAAACTTTCTTATATATGACGTACAAATGCAAAACAATCTTTAGTTTTTAGGTGTGTGTAAAAATCCTCAGGAAAGACATTATTTACCTGTACGTTTTAGGAAACAACAGAAGATGCACAGAAAAAAATTAATTTTTAAACTGTTAATTATCATCTTGATATTCGAGAGTTCATACTTTAAAAAAATCAACAGGCTCCTTAAGATGGTACAGGAATGATACGGTGGTACGTAGCATGTACGAAGATAATAACAGAAGATAATATAAGGAATGGTACGGTGGTACGTAAGATAAAAAATAAAAATTGACTTACAGTTATGAAGAGAGAAAAGAAGAGATAATAAAAAATGACATTAAAGGAGGCTAGAAGGATCTTCAGTTATGGAGATAGAAAAATACCTCGAAGCCTCTGCTTATCATGGAGCATGTTGTTTTCATACCAGCCATCCAGTCTTTTCTGAGGGGCTGTAATTAAATCAACATCATCGCCGGCTTTAATGTATCCATAAGACAGAATGACATCGATGGCTCGTTATATTGTCATCAAGCGTAAAAAGAAAGTGGAGTGTTATCGTTCATCTCCCTTCGCTTAAAAAGTCTCTCTTGGAATTAAAAAAATGATTGAAGAAGTTGAAAGAAAAAAAATACTTAAAAAGAACAGCTCGGTGTTATAAATTCGCAATCATGCAGCATTGTTGTGGAAAAATTATTAAACGAAATCATTTGAGAGGCTTATAGTTTTAAGAATGCGTTTTATCAGGTTATAAGATTTGCTGTTTAAAGTTAATTTCAATCTGGTAGATTGCTTTATGTATCTAATTAAAAAAATGTTATTGGAAAGTCTTTCAGTAGTGTTTGTTGTTAAAAGTAATTAGAAATGTTTCTTAATCCTATATTATAGAAGATCGAGCCTATGTCATGAAAACCCAGCCTGTTTTATTTGATAGAATTGTTTTACATACATTTGTTTATGAATGATTAATAAATTGTTTGAAGCCATTGCACTTGATTGGATACTGCATTCTACTTTAGAATTCAACCTGGTTTGAGTATTTCATATGAAAAGGAAAGGAAAACACTTGTGATTTGTCAGGGAGTCATATTCACATGATATCTTAAATCGATAGGCGGGAAAGACTTGTGTTGGGTTGGATAAGAATCTAAGTAGATTGCATTGGATAAGAATTGGATTGGATGGTGTTGGATACATTTCTTGGTGAGGGTTGCAATAAAGTATTTCACGACGTTAGACTGCCAGGTTTGAGTTTTCCACACTTTTTCTGTACGACATAAATATACAGAACAGTCTTTTGTGAATGGGTGTAAAAATCCTCAGGAAAGATATTTACTTCCTGTACATTTTAGGAAACAACAAAAGATTTATAAAAAAAAGATTAATTTTTAAATGGTTAATTATCATCTTGAAATTCGAGAACTCATCCTTTAAAAAAAAATCAACAGGCTCCTTAAAATGGTATAGGAACCAGTGTTACGTAAGATAAAAGATAAAAAATGGTTACAGTTATGAAGACAGAAAGAAGAGATAATAAAAAATGACATTAAACGTAGCTCGATGGATCTTCAGTTACGGAGATAGCGAACTACCTTGAAGCCTCTGCTTATCACGCAGCACGTTGTTTTCATACCAGTCATCCAGTCTTTTTGGAGATAATTAAATCCAACATCATCGCTGGCTTTAATGTATCCATAAAGGCAGAATGACGTCGATGGCTCGTTATATTGTCATCAAGCGTAAAAAGAAAGGGGAGTGTTATCGTTCAACTCCCCTTCGTTTAAAAAGCTTCTCTTCGAATTAAAAAAAAATGATTGAAGAAGTTCAAAGAAAAAAAAAATTATGAAAGGACCGCTCGGTTCTATAAATTCACAATCATGCAGCATTGTTGTGGAAAAATTATTAAGCGAAAGCATTTGAGGGGCTTAACTTTTAAGAATGGTGTTTTATCTGGTTATAATATTTGCTGCTTAACGCTAATTTCAATCGGGTAGATTGTTTTATTTGTCTATTTATAAAAAAAACGGTTATTTGCCAATTTTCCAACAGTGTTTGTTCTTAATGTATTTAGAATGTTTCTTAAGCCTATATCATAGATGTCCGAGTCTGTTTTATTTGATAGAATGGTTTTTACATGCATTTGTTTATGAATGATTAATGATTTCTTTGAAGCCATTGCAACTAGGTCGGAAAGACTTTTTTGGATTAGATAAGAATCTAAGTAGATTGTATAGAATAAGAATCTAAATGGATTGTATTGGATAAGAATCTAAGTAGATTGCATTAGATAAGAATTGGATTGTATGTTGTTGGATACTTTACTTGGGAGGCCGGGGGCCGAAGTTTGTTTTGAAAGTTTTGTGTTAATTTTTTACAGGTGACAACGGCCCAGAGTCACCTGTACTGCGTCTATTTTGCGTTTATTTCGAAATTTAATTCTTTTGTTAACTATATTCGGTGCCTTACCTCCACGAGGTCCCGGCTGGGCAACGTGTTTACACGGCTAAAAAGGCAATTTCAACTTCATAGTGTAGAAACTTTCCTGTCTCTCAGTATGTCTGAAATAGCAGAAAGTATGCGTCCAGAGGAAGGAGAGCTCATTATTAGAGCGACAAAGTTGTATAGATCATTATTGGATATCACACATCAGAGCACTATCAAAGCTGATGATAAAGGGCAAATGAGGGATATGATAACCAGTTTGATGGATATCATAAATGTGCAAGAAAAAGGAAGATCAATATCCTTACGGGAGCTAAGGATGAATTGGAGAAAATGGTTAAAAGCAAACCTTCTTTTGCTCAGGTTGTGAAAGCGAACAAAAGAGAAAGCAAAGCAAAAGCCGCTCAAGAAGTAAGAGCCGGCAAAGAAAGCAGCAGGCTTTCATTATTCAACAAAGGATGAGAGTAAAACTGCCAGTTTTACCAAGTCAAAGCTTAGGCAACATATAAATATCAGCAAGTTAAATGTTGGTATAAAAAAGATAAAAGCATTTCTAGAGGTGGTCTCTTCATCGAAACCACGAATTCAGAGGATATAGATAAGATAATTGATCAAATCAATAAAAGTGAGGGTATAAAGGAGGATTTCAAGGTTATGAAACCTCATTTCAGAAATCCCACAATAATTTGCTATAACATTTCAAATGACACATCGGAAGAAGAAATTATTAGAAACATTAAAAGAATTATGTGGAAGAAGAAACCGAGAAAGACATTTTAAAAGTTCGTACTTCTTTTAAAACTAAATATGGCAAGAATTATGTTTTAGAGTTGGGTCCCAACTCATTTAACAACATAATCAATAAAAGTCCATCCCATCGGATGGGAGATAATTGCCGTTAAGGAGTTCTTGAAACCCTTGCAATGTTACAAGTGTGGTCGTTTTGGCCATTTGTCTAAATTTTGCAAAAATCCAAAGGAAATATGTACTAACTGCGGAAGTGATGATCACAGTTGGAAGAACTGTAAAAATACCTCTCAGTGTTTAAATTGTCATTTTCATAATAGCAAGTATAAAACAAATATGAGTTTGGAACATAGCTGCATTTCTTCAAAATGTAAAATTTACGAGAAGGAAATAAAGAATTTAATTACTAGAACCAACTATGGATAATTTATTTGAAAAAACTGAAATTAAAGGTTCTCATATTAATTTAGGAAATTCTATTGCGGTTATGACACAATTAAATCAGACAATGATAAATAATAGTTTTGATTTTTACTCGCTAAATGAGCCATATAGTTTGAATAGCAAAATCTTAAATATTCCGATAACTTACAAAGTCTTCCATTATGAAGAAAGTCCCAAAGCAGCGATTGCGGTTAAAAGCAATCTGCTCAGGTACTCCTTTTGTTTGAAAGTAAAACCTCATTCTTTTAGAACTGACGGTGCACGAGGTTTCTTTTCTTATTTTGTCGGTATATTGTTCTCCAAGTGAAGACATTGAAATTCATTTGAACGTTATTCAGGAACTCATTATTAAATTTTTCTGACTCAAAATTGATTATTTGTGGAGATTTTAATGCTAAATCTCGAATTTGGGGGAAAGAGAGACCTTGACCTTAGAGGACAAAAAAACTTTTAGACTTTTGTAACAAAAAATTAGCTCTTTGTTGAAAATAATCCTGCTTCTCCACCTACTTTCTGCTCTTCTCGAGGAGAGCTGGGTGGACTTGATAATATCAAAAAATATTGATTCTAGGCTTCACGTTGAAGTTATTGACGAGATCACAAATAGTGATCATAATTTGATTAATGTCATTTGGAGCTTGGAAGGAGATGAAAACTAACAAGTCGAATGTAAATATTAGGAATATTAATTGGCTTCAATTAAAGATCAATCTTGCTCGTTTACTGGAGGACCACCAAAATGTTATTGACTCTTTATCCGTCCATGATTTGGACAATTATATCAAGGGACTTCAAGATGATATCTTGAAAAATATTATACAGTCTCAAAAGCCCAGAAAGCATGCTAAGGTGAAAAGAAATGCTATATGGTGGACTCCTCAGTTGCGAGCATTGCGATCTAAGACTAGAGCCTTGAGACGTCTCTTTCAGAAGGAGAAGGACGATGACAGAAGAAACATAAAAAAAAAATTGAATTTCAAAAGTCCCAAGCTCTCTATAAGAAAAATATACTTGAGCATAAGAGAGCATGTTTGAAAAACTTTATTTCCAATATTACGACGAAAATTTGTTTAGGAAAAATTTCAAAATTATTACTGATAAGATTCAGAAAAACAAAGTTTATGCACCTGTTCTAAGGTCAGATGGTTCTCTCACTTCTTCTACAGGAGAAACAATTACCGCTATTCTTCAACATCACTTCCCGATTAGGGCATATCAAAATGAAATTTATCCAGTTGAAATGGCAACTACCAACTATCAAGAGCTCTCCAGTTTGGAGATTGAAAAGGGCAATGGCGAAGATTAAAAGTAGAAAAGCCCCAGGTATAGATAAGATTCCTGGAGAGGTTGTTAGAGAAATTTTTGCAGCAAATAAGGAATGGTTTGTTTCACTTTTCAACATGCTTCTAAGGAATGGAAGATTCCCAAGCCCTGGAAAATAGCTGAGGTAGTACTGATTCCCAAAGTTCGGAAAAATTTGAACATGCCATCACATTATAGACCCATTTGTCTTCTGTCGACATGGGGAAAGTTATTTGATAGAATCATTGTTGATAGGCTCATTTACCATCTTGAAATGGAGCATTACTTCAGTCCTAATCAATTTGGATTTAGGAGGAAAAGTCCACTATTTCAGCTATTGAGAACATCAAAAGGTATGTTAGTCAAGCTGATAGGGAAGGCCAAGTCACATGTCTCATTTCTTTGGACATTGCTAATGCTTTCAATTCTGTGAATTGGAATTTATTGAAAGAAAAATTTTGGATCTTCCCATTCCTTATTTCATTAAAAATACTATTTTTGACTTTTTAAAAGATCGACTTATATCTAATAAAGAAAATGAAATCTCATACAATATTGGTGTCCCAAAAGGTTCTTGTTTAGGACCAATATTGTGGAATATTTTTATAAATGATCTGTTGCAGATTGATGTTGGCAATGACATAGAAATTCAAGCGTTTGTTGATGATATTGTTGTCTTAATGAAAGCTTCAGCATCTTTTCATTTCAAACAAAAAGTATTAGGCCTCTTAACATGGTGCATGATTGGATATCAAAACATGATTTAAATATCAATTATGATAAAAGCAAATTCATCTTAATTACAAATAAAAAAGTCTCTCATATTCCCTCTATTAGGATAAATAATAACAAAATTGCAGCATGTGAAAGAACTGAAATATTTAGGAATAATTATTGATCATCGTTTTCATGGAGTCCGCACCTGAATTATATAAAGGAGAAAGTGAATAAAATTCAACATAAGCTAAACAGATACTGTAAAGTGACATGGGGCATACAACCCCAAGTTAAGAAAGAAATTTACGAAAAAGTCATCGAAAAGTTATTACATATGGTTATCAGATTTGGTATAAAGATGGGGTCAAGCAAAACATCAAAATTAGACAGCTGCAGCGCAGAGCTCTTTTAAATGTTACCAAAGCTTACAAGACTGTTTCGTCTGATGCTCTTAATATTTTGGCAGGTGTGGCTCCTCTTGACATTAAATTGAAATATTCGATCTATTTTTATCGCCTGGAGGCTCTAGGACAGGATATTTTTGCTCGACAATGTAATTATCTCCCATTCTGACTTAAAGGAAGAAATAAAGATAATTCCTCCATGGGACGTGGAGATCTCAGTCTGGAATGATTTCTCTGAGAATTATAAAAATACTATTTTTACAGATGGTTCTAAAAAAGACAACAGAACTGGCTATGCATTTGTGCATTTTATAAATGGCAAGGAACATTTTGTGCATCAAAAGAGAAGAGTGATTACGCCACAGTTTTTAATGCAGAATTGTTGGCGATTAGAGATGCGGTGGATTACACTATTAAAAATAAATTTTTAATATGATTATAGTGTCCGACTCAAAATCTGTGTTGAAAGGGCTTAATAATGTCAATAATGTATCAGCGGCTGTTCACGAGCTGAAACAAAAAGTTAGTGGTTTTCAAAATAAAATAAAATTTGAATGGATCAGAGCCCACAAGGGTTTCGAAGGAAATGAGTTGGCTGACTTCTATGTGAAGAAAGCAACGGAGAAAGCAGTCATTGATTTTTCTATACAATTTTCGCCATCTCAGATTAAGAAAAACCTTTCTGTATTGATTGATCGAGAATGGCAGGCTAATTGGAACTCTTCTTTAAAAGCACGTAATTTATTTGTTATTTTTCCACAGATAAACAAGAAGAGAATCTGCGGAGATTTTTTCATCAACCAGATCCTCACGTCCCATGGATCATTTGCAACTTACCAAAATAGATTTTTTAATAAATCAAGCATATGTGTCTGTGAAGAGAAAGACGAGACCCGCTACCATTTGGTGTATGAGTGCAAGTTATGGTCCGAATACAGACGAAAAGGATTTCCAAAGGACTTTGCAGTGATGACTCTGAAACAACTTCTTCATCGGAAGGACTTCAGGAAGACGATTACAGAAATCCTAAAGAAGCGACTAGAAATGGCTCTTGAAGAACAATAAAGCGATGTATGGCTCTTCTGTATATATGTATATATTTTGTTCTTCTTTTCTTCTGTTTATCTTACTTTATTACTTCTTCTTTCTTATTCTGCTTATTCTTCTTTTCTATTGTAAAAGCTGTTTATGCTTCAGGAGACCTTACTCCTGCTTTTCTCTTTTGTATTTTTGTGTGCTTTAAAAAAAAAAAAAAAAAAAAAAAAAAAAGAGAGAGGAGAAAAAAAGTTGGTTGGTGAAGTTGACAAATCTTCCAGTCAATTATTAGGCTTTTTACATTTTTTCGTGTTTTGGTCCTAGTTGGACCCATGGGGTGAACGGATTGTGCGAACGGTATTTTCAGGAAGTTCTTGTTTTAAATTTGATAGGGAAGTACTGTTTGGGATTGCTATCGTGATGCCGATCTGATGTACCGTGTGCCTTAGGGCTGGTCAGTCTGAAGTAACCTGGACTTTACTTTTTGGGGGAGTGTTACAATAAAGTATTTCCCGTCTCAGAGTTTTGAGTTTTAAAAAGATTCGTCTATATGACATGCAAATGCAAAACAGTCTTTTGTGTGTGGGGGATGTAAAAATCCTCAAGAAAGACATTACTTCCCTTTACGATTTAGTAAACAACAAAAGATTCATAAAAAAAAGATTTTTATTTTTAAACGCTAAATTATCTTGATATTGGAGAGCTCATGCTTTGAAATAAATCAACAGGCTTCTTAAAATGGTATAGAACCTGTGGTACGTAAGATAAAAGATAAAAATGATTACAGTTATGAAGAGGGAAAGAAGAGATAATAAAAATGACATTAAACGTAGCTCGATGCATCTTCAGTTACGGAGATAGCGAAATACCTCAAAAACTCTGCTTATCATGGAGCACGTGTTTTCATACCAGTCATCCAGTCTTGTTGGAGGGCTGTAATTAAATCCAACATCATCGCTGGCTTTAATGTATCCATAAGGCAGAATGACGTCGATGGCTCGTTATGTTGTCATCAAGCGTAAAAGAAAGGGAGTGTTATCGTTCATCCCCTTCGTTTAAAAAGCCTGTTTTCGAATTAAAAAAAAAAAAAGTGATTGAAGAAGTGAAAAGAAAAAAAAAAATGTAACAGAACAGCTCGGTGCTATAAATTCGCAATAATGCAGCATTGTTGTGGAAAAATTATTAAGCGAAAGCATTTGAGAGGCTTCTATAGTTTTAAGAATACGTTTTATCAGGTTATAAGATTTGCTGTTTACAGCTAATTTCAAACAGGTATAATGATTCTCTTATCTAATTTTTAAAAGACTGTTATTGAAAATCATTAAGCAATGTTGGTTGTTAAAGTGATTAAAATGTTTCTTAAGCCTATATCACAGAAGACCAAGTCTTTTTTTTATTTGATAGAATTATTTTACATACATTTGTTAATGTATGATTAATTATTTCTTTTGAAGCCATTGCAATTTGTTGGACAATGCATTATGCTGTAGATAGAATTGTTTCACATACATTTGTTTATGATTGATTAATAAATTTTTTGAAGCCATTGCAACTTGTTCGATATTACATTGCTCTTTAGAACTCAGCCTGGTTTAGAATATTTCAAATGAAGCAAAAAGACAACTCTTGTAATATGCGAGGAGCTATATTCACAAGATATATTAAATCCATAAGTCGGAATGAATTGTGTATGATTGAATAAGAATCTAAGTGGGATTGTATTGGATAAGAATTGGATTGATAGCGTTGGATACGTTACTTGGTGAGGGTTATAATAAAGTATTTCACGTCCTTAGACTGCTTGGTTTGAGTTTTTCAAACTTTATTCTATACGACTACACAAGCAAAACAATCTTTTTGTAAAAATCTCTAAAAGTCATTACTTCCCTGTACTTTTTAGGAAACAACAAAAGATTCATAAAAAAGAGATTAATTTTTAAACGGTAAATTATCATCTTGATATTGGAGATCTAATCCTTTAAAATAATCAGCAGGCTCCTTAAAAATGGTATGTTAAGAACCGGTGGTACGTAAGATAAAAGATAAAAATGGTTACAGTTATGAAGAGAGAAAGAAGAGAGAATAAAAAATGACATTAAACGAAGCTCGATGGATCTTCAGTTACGGAGATAGCGAAATACCTTGAAGCCTCTGCTTATCGTGGAGCACGTTGTTTTTATACCAGCCATCCTGACTTTTTGAGGGGCTGTAATTAAATCCAACATCATCGCTGGCTTTAATGTATCCATAAGGCAGAATGACGTCGATGGCTCGTTATATTGTCATCAATTGTAAAAGAAAGTGGAGTGTTATCTTCTTTTTAAAAAGCCTCTTTAGAATTAAAAAAAAAGTGATTGAAGAAGTGAAAAGAAAAAAATTGAAAAAGGACCGCTCGGTTCTATAAATTCGCAATCATGCAGCATTGTTGTGGAAAAATTATTAAGCGAAAAACATTTGAGAGGCTTAAAGTTTTAAGAATACGTTTTATCAGGTTATAAGATTTGCTGTTTAAAGCTAATTTCAATCGGGTAGATCTTTTTATTTAACTATTTAAAAAATAATTATTGCAAACACTTTCTACAGGGTTTGTTGTTAAAAGTGATTTTTTAAGCCCATATCATAGAAGACTGTGTCTGTTTTATTTGCTAGATTTTTTATAAGTGATTAATGAATTCTTTGAATCCATTGCAACTTATTCGATACTGCATTGTGCTTTAGACCTCAGCCTGTTTTGGAACATTTCAAGTGAAGCCGAAAAGTAAACTTTTTTTGAATTAGATTGTGTTGGATTGGATAAGAATATAAGTGGATTGAAATGGATAAAAATGTAAGTGGATTGAATTAGATAAGAATGTAAGTTTATTGGATTGGATAAGAATGGAGTGGCTGTAATTAAATCCAACATCATCGCTGGCGTTAATATCTCCGCAAGGCAGAATGATGTCGATGGCTCGTTATATTGTCATCAAGCGTTTTCTCATTCAACCCCCCTCTTCGTTTAAAAAGCCTCTCGGATTAAAAAAAGTGAATGAAAAGTGAAAAAGAAAGAAAAATTGAAAAAAGAACAGCTCGGTGTTAAAAATTCGCAATCATGCAGCATTGTTGTGGAAAAATTATTAAGCGAAAGCCTTTGAGAGTCTTAAGTTTTAAGAATATGTTTCATCAGGTTATAAGATTTGCTGTTTAAAGCTAATTTCAATCAGGGTAGATTATTTTAGTTATCTACTTAAAAAAAAGGTTATTGAAAAATCTTTCAGCAGTGTTTGTTGTTAAAGTAATTAGAATGTTTCTTAAGCCTACGTCATAGAAGGCGATTTTGATAGAATTGTCTTTCTTTGGAACAATGCAACTTGTTGGACATTTGTTTTACTTAATTTTGTTTATGAATGATTAATAATTTCTTTGAAACCATTGCAACTTGTTGGACAATGCATTAAGATGTAGATAGAATTGTTTTACATATTTGTTTATGAATGATTAATAAATTCTTTGAAACCATTGCAAATTGTTCGATATTACATTGTGCTTTAGAACTCAGCCCGGTTTAGAATATTTTAAGTGAAGCCAAAAAAAGAAAATTCTTGTAATATGCCAGGAGCTATATTCACAAGATATATTAAATCCATAAGTCGGAAAGAATTGTGTATGATTGAATAAGAATCTAAGTGGATTGAATTGGACAAGAATTGGATTGGATAGTGTTGGATACGTTACTTGGGGAGGGTTGCAATAAAGTATTTCACGTTGTTATACTGCCTGGTGTGAGTTTTACAAACATTCTTCTATTCGACTGCAGATGCAAAACAGTCTTTTGTGTAAAAATACTCAGGAAGGCATTACTTTCTTGTACGTTTTTGAAACAACAAAAGATTCATAAAAATTATTTTTAAACGGTAAATTATCATCTTGATATTCGAGAGGTCATTCTTTAAAAAAATCAACAGACTCTTAAAATGGTAGGTTAGGAACCGATGGTACTTAAGATAAAAAGATAAAAAATGATTGCAGTTATGAAGACAGAAAGAAGAGATAATAAAAAATGACATTAAACGAAGCTCGATGGATCTTCAGTTACAGAGATAGCGGAATACCTTAAAGCCTCTGCTTATCGTGGAGCACGCTGTTTTTATACTCAGCCATCCTGACTTTTGAGGGGCTGTAATTAAATCCAACATCATCGCTGGTTTTAATGTATCCATAAGGCAGTTTGACGTCGATGGCTCGTTATATTGTCATAAAGCTTAAAAAAAAGTGGAGTGTTATCGTACATCCCCCCCCCAATTTAAATTGCCTCTCGAATTAAAAAATATGTGATTGAAGAAGTGAAAAGAAAAAAAAATTTAAAAAGAAGAACGCTGTGCTATAAATTCAGAAATTATGCAGCATTGTTGTGGAAAAATTATTAAGCGACGAAAACATTTGAGAGGCTTAAGTTCTAAGAAAACATTTTATCAGTTTATAAGATTTGCTGTTTAAATCTAATTTCAATCAGTTTAATTTATCTGTTTAAAAAAAGGTTAATGAAAAATCTTTCAGTAGTGTGTGTTGTTAAAGTGATTAAAATGTTTCTGAAGCCTATATCATAGAAGACTTAGTCTGTTTAATTTGATATAATAGTTTAAGAGTGTTATTAAATTTTTTGAAGACATTGCAACTTGTTGGATACAACATTGTGCTTTACAATTCAACTTGGTTTGGAGCATTACAAATGAAGAAGAAAAATTCTTATGCCAAGGGCCATATTCACAAGTTATATTATGTAAATCCATAGGTCGGAAAGACTTGGGTTAAGAATCTAAATGGATCGCATTAGATAAGAATCTAAGTGGATTGTATTGGATAAAAATCTAAGTTGATTGGATTGGATAAGAATTTGATTGGATTGTGTTGTATTGTTGGATTGTGTTGGACTGATAAGAATTTGATTGGATTGTGTTGTATTGATTGGATTGTGATTGAAAGAATCTAAGTGGGATTGATTGGATAAAAATTAGATTGGATAATGTTTATTTTACTTGGTGAGTATTGCAATAAAGTATTTCACGTCATTAAATTGAATGGTTTGAGTTTTACAAACTTTCTTTATATGACGTACAGATGCAAAACAGTCTTTTGTGTGTCGATGGGTATAAAAATCCTCAGGAAAGGCATTACTTCCTGCACGTTTTAGGAAATAACAAAAAGATTCTTTTTAAAAAAGATTAATTTTTAAACGGTAAATTATCATCTTGATATAGTCTTGATTTGATAGTGTTTATGAATGATTAATGAATTCTTTTTGAAGCCATTGCAACTTGTTGGATATTGCATTGTGCTGTAGAACTCAGCTTGATTTGGAAAATTTCAAGTGAAGCCGAAAAGGATAGTCTTGTGATATTTCAGGTTGCCCTATTCACATATATTAAATCCATATTTCGGAAAAACTTCCGTTGGATTGAATAAGAATCTAAGCGGATCGGTTTGGATTAGATTTTGTTGTATTGGATTAAAATCTAAGTGGATCGGATGGGAAGAGAATTTTATTGGATTGTGTTGGACTGTATAAGAATCTATGTGAATTGTATTGGATAAGAATTGGACTGGATTGGGTTGAATTGGATAAGAATCAAAGTGGATTGGATTGGATAAGTATTGGTTCGGATTGTGCTGGATTGAATTGAATAAGAATTGGATTGGATTGAATTGGATAATAATTGGATTGGATTGCGTTGGATTGGTTGGATTGGATTGAGTGGATGGAATGATGGATGTGATGGATGTGAATCATCCAAATGCTACCTTTTAATGTTCTTTCCAAACTAGGAATGTGACTAGTGTAACAACTTTCCCACCGGGGAATAAATAATATTTATAACTGATTCTGGAACATAAATACCATTCTATTGCCTAGTGATCTCAGATGAAAATCTCTAGCATTTCACACCACAAATTTTTCTTATTTTTTTGATAATATGAAGTCAAATTATAGACATAGTGTTAAAAATTAACATGAATATCTACAACAAACTAACATTTTAAATTTATAAGGGCATAGTTTCTTTCATGACTGTTTAAAAATTGCCATTACATATTTGATATGAATACCAAAATAGGTATAGAATGCTTTTCATGTTTTTTAATAACAAATTTTTAAATTAAAAGAATATCTCGAGAATTACAATTTTCGTTTTTGTTGTTGTTGTCACCTATGGCATTACTGGAATTCAATCCATACAAATTTGGCCACTTACCGTAGAAACAAAAAAGAACCTATAAACAAATCAAAATCACAAAGGGAAAAAAAAACAGACATTCTTTATAATAACAACCAAATGGCCTTAAAAACAAGTTAAGAGTTCTAAGGCTAATAATTTAAAAAGCTAGAAACACCATAATAAAATTTAATAATCCGTGGGATCAGGACATATTTTCTCTTGCCCTCCAGTAGAGTACACAAATCACCATTCTGTTGTGAGTCCAATCCTGAGAAAACAAGTAGATTAATCTTATTTATTTCTTATGAATTAACAATTTTTAATTTATGTATATTTGCAAACATAATTCTTGTCTTCTTTTAAAAATTATAAATTTATTAAAAGTATTTATATGATGACGGCAAATATTGATGAAATCTATTATTTAACATTAAAAAATCTTTTGTCCGAAAGTTCTTCTTTTGAACTAGAGGAGGAAGTCAGAAGTGTTGTGTATCTCTTTGGGAATGTAAGGAGGAATTACTGAAGCTTCGCTCGAACTTTGACAAATGATGCTGAATCGAAACCTTCCATATTTAGGAAGCGAACAATACGATAAATCTATTTGTCCGAAAGTACTTTCTTTGGGCTGGAGGAAGAGGTCCGAATTGTTGTATACCTCTTTGAAATGTAAGGAGGAGTTAATGGAGCTTCGCTCGAACTTTGACAAATGATGCTGGATTGAAATATTCCTTGTTTACGATGGAAAAACACAATAAATTCATTTACCCGAAAGGATTCTTCCTTTGGGCCTTCTTTGAGGTGTAGAAACCCGTATTGTTGTGTTCATCTTTGACAACGTAGGGAAGAATTAATGGAGCTCAATTCCAAACTTGACAAATGATGCTGAACCGAAATCTTCCATGTTAAGGAACGGAAGAGAACATTAAATCCACTTGCCCTAAAGGATTTTCCTTTGAGCTGGAGGAGGAGGTCCGTAATCGTTCGTAAAATTCGTAAAATCGTTCGTACCTCTAAATTGCGATGCCCCAATGTGGGTGCATTGTAGTACACAACCCGTGAAGTAACTGGATAATACTGAATCTGGGACAAAAACTGCCATATGTCAGAATGTCCAAACTGGGTGATCATGGTGCAATGTAGTACGCAACCGTGGAGCAACTATATAATACTGAATCTGGGACAAAACTGCCATTTATATAAGAATATCCAAACTGAGTGATCATGTATTGAATGACATAAGATAAGAAATAATAAGAAAGAAATGCTGAGTTCTATGTGGGGGAATGTTTGTGATAAATTATGGGTCTATGATGGGGATGTTTATGATAAATTCTGTGTCTAAGATGGGAATGATTATGATAAATTTGTAGGGTTTAAAGTTCTTTAATATGGCTCAAGAGAGTGAAGAGAAGGATGCAAACTTTTCAAATGTCCCCCAAGGGGTGTTCGATTTGAATTGTTGTGGCACAACATGGATGCAATGTTGTAGGCAATCTGTTGAGCAATATTGAATCAATATTGAGCAACATTTGTTGGTAACATTGAATCTATTGTATATCTGCTATTTTAAAGGATAGTAACTTTAAACTTAAAATGTACATTACTTTAAAACAACATAATTTTTTTGGGCAACATACATCTGAGTCTATGATGGGGATGTTTATGATAAATTCTGTGTCTATGCTAAATTTGTAGGGTGTAAAGTTCTTCGATATGGCTTGGGAGAGTGGAAAGAAGGGATGCATCTGTCAGTCTTTGAAATTGTTGTGGCAGGATGCACCTAGTGTTGGGCATGTTGAGCAATATTGAATCAATAAATTCTGTATATCTATTTTAAAGGATAGTAACTTAAACTTAAAATGTACATTACTTTAAAAACAACATAATTTTTGTGGCTTGCAACATACATCTGAGTCTATGATGGGGGATGTTTATGATAAATTTGAAGGGTTTAAATGTCACCTAATGATAGGGCTTGGGGGAGGGGAGAGAAGGACGCAAACTTTTCAAATGTCACCTAATGAAGTGTTCGATAGAAATGTTGTGGCACAACATGGGTGCAGTGTTGTAGGCAATCTGTTGAGCAATATTGAATCAATATTGAGCAACATTTGTTGGTATTGAATCTATTGTATATCTGCTATTTTAAAGGATAGTATTTAAAAATGTACATTACTTTAAAAAACAACATAATTTTTTGTGGCAACAAAAAGCAACATACATCTGAGGATGGGGATGTTTATGATTTATAGGGTTTGAAATTTCTTTTTTGGGGGAGGGGAGGAAGGGACGCAAACTTTTTCAAATGTCACCTAATGAAGTGTTCGATTTGAAATGTTGTGTGGCACAACATGGATGCAGTGTTGCAGCTAATATTGAATCAATATTGAGCAACATTTGTTGGTAAAATTGTAATCTGCTATTTTAAAGGATAGTAACCTTTAAACTTAAAATGTACATTACTTTAAAACAACATAATTTTTTGTGGCAACAAAAAGCAACATACATCTGAGTCTATGATGGGGATGTTTATGATAAATTTGAAGGGTTTAAATTTCTTTGATAGGGCTTGGGGGAGGGGAGAGAAGGACGCAAACTTTTCAAATGTCACCTAATGAAGTGTCGATAGGAAATGTTGTGGCACAACGTGGGTGCAGTGTTGCAGGCAATCTGTTGCGCAATATTGAATCAATATTGAGCAACATTTGTTGGTAACTGTGTATTGAATCTATTGTATATCTGCTATTTTAAAGGATAGTAACTTTAAACTTAAAATGTACAATTATTTTAAAACAACATAATTTTTTGTGGCAACAAAAAGCAACATACATCTGAGTCTATGATGGGGATGTTTATGATAAATTTGAAGGGTTTAAATTTCTTTGATAGGGCTTGGGGGAGGGGAGAGAAGGACGCAAACTTTTCAAATGTCACCTAATGAAGTGTTCGATAGGAAATGTTGTGCCACAACGTGGGTGCAGTGTTGCAGGCAATCTGTTGCGCAACATTGAATCAACATTAAGCAGCATCTGTTGGTAAAATTGAATCTACTGTATATCTGCAAGTGACCTTAAGTTTAAAATGTACATTATTTTAAAGCAACATATTTTTTATTATCTGGTTAGGGTGGTTCGCTTAATTAGTATATGTCACAAGGTTAACAAGGTCTTTATAGGATAAATATATTATTATAAAAAAATGAGGAAATTGATTTTTACTGTAAGATTATGCATTTATTAGATATTTATTTTAATGAATTTGGGAACAAAAAAGTTAAGACTACGCCATCAAGAACAAAGCGTTCAGCCATTCAGCTTTAATAAAATAAAAAAAGAAATCCAGTCCTTGTGATAAAATAGTAATTAGTTTTGGAAGAGATTCAGAGATAAGCGTAGGTTGTTGCCCGTAATCTGAGATCTTTTAACTTTTTATTTTGGAAGAGAAGACTTAGTTCGGCTTTTAAAAGTCATTAGTGAGACCTTACCTCGATAAAGTAAATAAAATTTCTTAAAATAAAATGCTATATAACATATTTTTGCTTGTCAATTAAAATGTGAAGTTATTAGTAGAAAATGAGTTTCTGAAGAAAATGAAAACTAACTTTTTTCATCTTTTCATTTCTTCGTATTTTCTTATTTACGAAAATTAAAAAAAGTTTTTTTATGCTTTAATTTAGTAGGAAAATATTTTTAATGAAAATAAGTAAAATTTTTAATAAAACTAGCAATTAAAATAATTTTTGGAAATCGAATAATTTTTTTGAAGATATCTATTTAAATCTGTTAATTTTTTGTTATATTTATTGATTTTATTGGAATATTTTAGGAAAAATGCATTTATAGGGCTCTATTTATAGCATCCTAGTCATATTAAAAAATAGCTTAACTTGTTTCAATAAACTTTTTAACTTAAATTTTTTTCTGTGTTCATTAAGGAATTAATTCTGCTTAATATTTATAATTAAATGAATTAATTTTTGATAAGAATATTTGTTAATTAATGTAAATCCTACAATTATAACTTTTTAAAATTTAGTCCAATTAAAAACAAATTATTCTTATTACTTTTAATAAAAATTATTTATTTCATAAAGATGTTTTAAAAAGAAATTCAATCTGAAATTTAATTGACCTAAGGAGCATTCTTAAATATTTTTTGTAGGATGCTTTAATGTATAACAAACCATTTATTAAGATTCAGTTAATATAAATCAAAATTTAGATTTGTTTTTTAATTTGTTTATTGATCTCTGTATTTCACTAAATTTGTTCATCTGAATGATTATAAAAATATATTTTGAAAATCCCCAATATAAATCATAAGAAAGAATTTGACTCCACTATTTAATTTAATTTGTTCTACAATAGATCATTCCAACATTAGAAAAAGAAAATCCTATTTTCTTCTAATGATGGGCGTATGATGAGCATCTGATTGACCATGCAGACAATTTTATCTGCAATATCTATTTCTGTTATCTACTTGACCTTGCATAACTCTTTATTTATAAGACCTATCTGTTCCATATGAATGGCCTTGCAGACAATTTTATTTACAATACCTATCTATACCATCTGATTGGCCTTGCAGACAACTTTATCTGAAATACCTATTTCTACCATCTGCTTGACCTTGTAGAAATCTTTATTTACAAGACACATCTGTACCATCTGATTGGCCTTCCAGACAACTTTATCTGCAAGACCTATTTCCACCATATGATTGACCTTGCATACAACTCTATTTTCAAGACCTATCTGTACCATCTGATTGGCCTTGCAGACAACTTTATCTGCATATCCTATTTCTACCATCTGATTGACCTTGCCGGCAACTTTATCTGCAAGACCTATTTCTACCATCTTGGCCTTGCAGACAACTTTATTTACAAGACCTATCTGTACCAACTGATTGATTTTGCATACAACTTTATCTACAAATCCTATTTCTACCATCTGATTGACCTTGCAGACATCTTTTATCTGCAAGACCTATTTCTACCATCTGATTGACATTGCATATAACTTTATCTGCAAGACCTATTTCTACCATCTGATTGACCTTGCATGCAACTTTATTTATAAGACCTATATGTCATCTGATTGACCTTGCAGACAACTTTATCTTCATATCCTATTTCTACCATCTGATTGACCTTGCAGCTTTATTTG
Source organism: Caerostris extrusa (assembly GCA_021605095.1). Lineage (NCBI taxonomy): Eukaryota > Metazoa > Arthropoda > Arachnida > Araneae > Araneidae > Caerostris > Caerostris extrusa. The sequence goes on along the minus strand of BPLR01005988.1, from coordinate 20,707 downwards.
CAACCCATCTGTATCTGCAAGACCTATTTCTACCATTTGATTGGCCTTGCAGACAACTTTATTTGCAAGACCTACCATCTACTGATTTCTACCATCTGAATCACCTTGCAGACAACTTTATTTACAAGACCTATCTGTACCAACGGATTGGTTTTTTATCATACCATTGCCTTGCATACAACTTTATCTACAAATCCTATTTCTACCATCTGATTGACCTTGCATACAACTTTATTTTCAAGACCTATTTCTACCATATGGTTGGCCTTGCATACAGCTTTATTTGCAAGACCCATCTGTACCATCTGATTGGCCTTGCAGACAACTTTATCTGCAAGACCTATTTCTACCATCTGCTTGACCTTGCATATAACTTTATTTACAAGATCTATCTGTACCATACGATTGGCCTTGCAGACAATTTTATCGGCAAGACCTATTTCTACCATCTGATTAGCCTTGCAGACAACTTTATCTAATTTTCGCAAAAATTATTATAGTGTTTTGAGTTGGTTGATGTTTTTTTTGCTTTATTTTTATTTTTTTTTGATTGGCCTTGCATTTTAAGAAGTTTTTGAATTGAGATTTCAAATTTAAGAAACAAACCTTTTTATTTTCAGTAAGATGTATGTAATTTAATTTAATATCATAAAGTAGTTTATACAGCTTTATTTGCAAGTACTTTTTTTTTTCTACCATCATTCATGGTATTTATAACAATCTTTTAAGAAAAACTTCTGTATAAAATATTTTTTCTATGTAACATGCATAATTAGAAACTTCAATATTTTATTATTTTAGATTTTGATTAACTATTATATTTCAGAATAAGAAAATGAGTTGGTTGATGTTTTTTAGGCATTTTCAAACCTTTTATTTTCAGGTGTTTCGGAAAAAAAAAAAAAGTACCATTTTTTTATTTTCTGACATCTTAATTTTTGTAAATTGATATCCTCTTGAAAGATAATAATAAAAACTTAACTTTTTGAGAATTTTTATACATTAAAAACTGTCATTTACATTGATATGTAATTATAAAAGTGAAACTAAAAAAGTTATAAAACATTTTATTTTTATCCTAATAATTAGAAACATTTTAATGTGATATTTTTCCAAAGTCATGAAAAACGCTTTACGTGTAATTTGATTTTTTTTTTTTTTTTTTTTTTTTAGAAAAAAAGCTTTTTATTTCCATGTTTAAGTTAAATTTCTATTTATATAAAATGAAAAATAAAAGGAAAGTATTGAAAAAGAGAAGCGTTATGATATTTTTTATTAAAATACTCTAACAATCTTTAAAACATGAGCGAAAAGATAAATAGGGAATAAAGTCGTCATATTTTTAACAATTCTTTTCAAATCTTCTTCATTCATACTTCAGATTATGCCACTTTGTAAAATGCTTTTTTATTTGAAAGATTAAAATATTGTCCACATCAAAAAAACTTGATGGCCGAGTTGACTAGCTCGCCGCTCGCCACAGGTTTCGGGTTCGAGTCCCGGCAGTGCCATGGGTATTTGTTAGTGGTTTGAAATCCACTTTAAACTGTAGGTCTCGGTCTAATATGACTGTTGTAGGGCTGAAAACTCAATCCCATAAAAAGAAAACCTCTCTTGTTTTGGAATCTGCCAGTAGGCGCCTTGGCCCACTACGCTATTGCGCCACTGATGATGATATGTATATATACATCAGTTACATTTTAAAAATTAAATCATGTAGAATTTCAATGTATCTCAATACATTTTAGATATACCTGATGTCGTCTGGTCAGCTATTTGTCTTCAAACGCATGTTTAAAAATAAGTAATGAAGATTAATGCATGAATATAACGTGAAAATTTTTCTCTTTGAATTATTATTTCCATTACATTTATCTCTTTACATCATTTCTCTTTGATACATCCACTACATGTTCGGGGCCTGAACGGCCAGGTGTCTAGTGCTCGGTGCCCCAGATTTCGGGTTCGAGTCCCGGCAGTCCCATGGATGTTTGTAGTGGCTCGCCATCCACTTTAAGCCGTAGGTCCCGGTCTAACGTGATTGTTGGGCGTAGGCTGAAAACCCTAAAAGTAAACATCTCCTGTCTCGAAATCTGCCAGTACTTTCTACACTTTGACCCACCATGGGGCTGATGCACCAGTGAAGAAGGAATCTGAAACCAAACTGCCAAAAATCTGCTGTACACGCATACTTTACCGTTTTCAAATACGGTCCGTTCTTCTCTGTCCTATTTAAGACCTCCTTTCTCTCCCAATCCCTCCCTTACAGAAATGAACAATCCGATGGCCACTGGGGCTTCAAGATTGTCCCAAAGTGGAGTGGCAGTCAACATTTCCCTGAACTTCACACTTTTCCTTAAGTTTCTATTGCTGAACGTTGTTCAACACATAAACTATTTTTCATTTCCTACACTATGTGGCATCTCTAATTTTCTACAAGAACCGCATGCGTCAATTTGTTTTACCACCCCCTAACAAAATATCTCGCATGCTACAGCTTTACAATAAAGGTAATATAATATCATTCCCTTTACAATAATATAATTCCTTTTTAATATTTTATTACAATAAAGTTGTAATAAAATATTAAAAGGGAATGAAAAAGAGCTCCCATGCTGCAGATTTACACGTAGTAATAAAATAGAATGAGAGAGAAAAACTAATATCCTACGCAAACACAGAATCAAAATAATAGATATACACATTTTTATCCATTTATGAAAGACTAATACTTACAAATTATCCAACATTAAAATTTAACCATTAAAACAGATTCTTAGCCTAAAACAACGTACAAATAAAAGCACCCTGAATTATTTTTTCTCTCTTTAATTCATTATTTTCTTCGTATAGTCAGGATAATGCTTCAACCATGGTATTACTTTTGCCTAGTTTATGAACAATATAGACTTGGTACCTAGAAAGAACTAGGAACCATATCTGCAATCTGGCATTATTGATGGTTCCTTCAAATAAATATTTCAGAGGACTGTAATCATTATCCATCGACATTGAATTTCCATAAGTCCAAACTTCGAATTTCCTAGCTCTCAAATTACGGCAATTGCCTCCATAGTAATAGAACGCCACTTTATTTCAGCCGCAGTCGATTTCTGGGTCGCAAAGATAATTGGTTTCGGATTCCCTTTGACGTCTTATTACATTAAGCGAACCTCTATTCCTGTTAAGTAAGCATCCGTGTGCGATTGAAAAAAGGTTTACTCATATCCATATCGTGTTTGGAGAGAGGTGACCATACTTAGCTTCTGTTTGAGAGTGCTGAATAGATTTTCTGCCTTCTTTAACATTGGGATTTCATTAAGGACTGTCTTACTGGTCAAATCTGTAAGAGGTTTGGAAATGCTTGTTTATACACTACTGGCTACCGGGAAGAAATGCAGATAACAAAATGACATTTATTGGACAAATATATTAAACTAAAAATAACAAATGATTAAATTTTCAGGAAATTTGGGTGCATAGATGCTGAGAAATCAAGTACCCAGAACAACTACATCTGGCAGTAATAACAGCATTTATACTCCTGGGCATTAAGTCATTGGATGGCATGTACAGGTAGAGATGCCCATGCAGCTTCAACACGATGCCACAGCCTATCAACCGTATTGAATGGCGTAAGGTGACGAGCCAATCGCTCGGCAACCATGGACCTGACGTTTTCTATTGGCGAGAGATCTGGTGAACATGCAGGCCAGGGCAACAGCCGAACATTTTCAGTATCAAGGAAGGAACCGTACAATACCGGCAATATGCTGTCGTGCATTATCCTGCTGAAACATAGGGTTTCGCAGGACTCGAATAAAGGGTACAGCCACGGGTCGTAACACACCAGAAATGTTACGTGCACTTTTCAAAGTGCCGTCAATGCAAACAAGAGGTGGCCGAGACGTGTATCCAATCGCACCCTATACCATCACGCCAGGTGATGGGCTTATGGTGTGGGCGTCGTATGACGATGACGAATGTACTCTGCCAATGTGGGTTCTGAACGATGCCGCCAAAAACGGATGCGAACATCTTGATGTTGTAAACATAATCTGGATTCATCTGAAAAATGACGTTTCGACATTCGTGCGCCCAGGTTCGTCGTTGAGCACATCATTGAAGACGCTCCTGTCTGTGATGCAGTGTCAAGGGTAACCGCAGCCATGGTCTCAAGCTGAGAGTCCATGCTGCTGCAAACGTCTCGAACTGTTCGTGCTGACACTTGTTGTCTTGCAAACGACCCCAATTCCTGACTCAGGGCTCGTGACGTGGCTGCACAATCCATTAAGGCCATGTGGATATTTGCCTGCCTTCCCGGCTGCTAGTCATAGAGGGCCGTTGAGATCCAGCACGGCATTCCGTATTACCGACCTGAACCCATCGATTCCATATTCTGCTAATAGTCATTGGAACTCGACCGACGCGAGCATCAATACTGCAATATGATAAACCGCTATCCCGGTACACTACTATAATTCGACCTTTATCAAAGCCACAAATGTGCTGGTACGCATTTCTGCTTCTTACACGAGGCATCACAACAACTTTTCCCCAGGTAACAACGTTCAAATGCAATTTGTGTACGAGAAACCGTCTGAACAATTTCCTCATTTAAACACATTGTGTGTCGCTACCGGCGCCTGCAAATACAAATACACTACTGGTAATTAAAATTGTTACTCCAGGAAGAAATGCAGATAACAAAATGTTATTTATTGGATAAATATATTATATGGAAATAACAAGTGATTAAATATTCAAGAAAATTGGGTGCATAGATACTAAGCAATTTGGAAAAATTTGGTTGCATAGAGCAATTTGTGTATAAAAAAACCTGCAGAACAATTTCCTCATTTAAACACTATCAACGCCTGCTTTGTCTGAATGCGCTGAAACGCTAATCATTTGCATATCACAGCACCTACTTACTGTGGTTTAAATTTCACGTCTGTAGAATGTCGCCTTCTTGGTGTAGCAATTTTAATGGTCAGTAGTGTATTATCAATAGTCCTAACACTTTTATCATCCTTTTTTAATTTAGGTGCTTTTAACCTTGGGATGACCATAATTTTGTCAGGATCTGGTCCATGTCCTGCTAAACCAACAACGTGTCCCAAATATTTCACTTTTGATTTTGCGAAAGTTTCACTTTTGATTACCTAAAGTAATTGATAAATTATATTCTTTTAAAATTTCTAGAATTTCTAGTAGGCATTTTGTTTTTGAATATTCTATTAGGACAATCGATGTGCAACATCTATAACAAATTTTTTTTTTTCTATTATGTCCAGAATTAACAATACTACTGTGTCAAAAAGTAAGACCAATTGTCAATTTAAAATTATCGCGGTTTTGAGTTAGGCTTGGCTTTGATGAAGATGCCTCTGGTTAACTCTCAACCACAACCGACGAAGCTCACGTCCAAAAATTAAAGATTTGGTGCTTGCAAACCGTTGATTTACAATTAAAGACCTTGTTGGTGATGTTGGGATTTCAAAAGGATCGGTCAATTCCATTTTGGGCCTCAAACACGTCAAATCTCGATTGGTACCGAAAACACTGAATGCAGCAGCTCACATTGCAATGATCCATCGTGACTTTTTCGCCAAAAATGGAACCCATATCGTTCCACAACCCCCGTATTCATACCGTGCGACTTCTGGCTATTTCCTAAACACAAAAGACTTCTCCGGGGACACCGTTTTGAGTCAATTGAAGAGATACAACGTGAATCTCCACGCGTTGTGAAGGTCATTCCGGCCAATGACTTTTTGGCATGCATTGAGGATTGGTAAAAAAATGCTGGCATAAGTGCATTGTGTCCGGAAGGGATTACTTTGAAAATAAATTTGGAAGAATAAATAAAGAGTTTTTGAAAAAAAAAAAAATAATTGGTCTTACTTTTGGGCACAGTACTATAAATTTTTTTAATAATCCTGAAATTAAAAAAAGATCTACTGACCAATAAAATATTTTATTCTTTATCCAAAACTATATAAACCGGTATTGTTCCAAATTTACAAAAAAGTTATATTTTTGTGTTTTAAATTTTCTTATATTGTTTCCTTATTTGAAGCAAACAAGCTTTCAAAAATTTTATTAATTTCTTAAATGTTCTTCATAGGTTTAGTTAAAAGTTGCAATATCTATTTTTATAAATTTTTACTTATATTTAGTTTTTATTTATTTCTGCCTATATTTTATTTACAATTGTGACTTAAATACTTTCTGCGTACCTAGCACATCACTGTGAATGCTGTTGCAATTAAAAAAAATTAAATTAACAATATTTCTTAAAATTAAAAAATAAAAAATCGAAAGATTTTCAACCAACTTAAACTGTAAAAGCTGTAGTAAATAATAGTATCCCCAAATTTAAAAAGTTGTAATATTTTGGTGTTTGGGAAAATTAAGATGCTCAATTGTAAGTTGATAACTCATTTCGAAGAGTATTTCCGGTTTATATAAGAGAAAGTAAATGTAACCGTAACTGAATGGCTTTGGATGAATGAATGTACGTCTACTGTGAGTAATAACCTTAATGTCTTCTTCTAGTACACACGCTCAAGAAGGTAGTGCCGTAATTGATGCCTGTAATCCTTTCTGTTAATGTGTTGAACCATTTTCTGTTTTATCACCAATCTATGTAAGGAAAGGTTATTTGCAGAGATTGAATAAGATAAAATAAAGTCCTTTATTTTTCAATTTAATATGGAAAGCATAAATGTTTTGATTTATTAAAAAAAGAGTTTTCTCACTCTTAACTTTTTAAAGTCTTATTTCAATCCTAATGGAAAGTATTCCCCGGCAAGAATACCCACGCTTTCTGCAATTACCGGAAATTCTTAACCAGACGCGCAGTTCGTGGTCATAGGAGAAAATAAATATCAAGCTGAGAGTTTGTTGCTGCTTTCAATTCTCTTTTTTTTATTTTTGGTTATCGGAGTACCTAAAATTTTAATTTTTTTCATCATTTAGAGCTTTCAATTGTTAAATTTCTTATATTATAATTTTCAATTCCTTCTATTAGCTCACACTCTCCCTATATATATCTTGTTGAAATTTTTAATCGTTCATAAAATACTTCTCATTCATCCACTAAAGTTCAAATACCTTTTTTTGAACTTGTAGGGGATGACACTAATGTTAATATAGTTTTTCAAATATTAATTCAGCAATTAAATTTAATTAATTAATTTTAGTTTTTAGATTTAAGTTGCATGTATCTACCAATAGATGGCACCAGATAAACTTAAAAAAATAAATGAAAATTATTTATATAAAACTTTCTGCAATATAGTGAAAAAAATGTAGGAATTGACTTAAAATTTTTTTATATATATATTACTTGTTTAGTATTATAGAGGTATTTAGTATACGAGTACAAAATTCTCCTTACATATTAAGAGACACATGGATAAGAAATTATCCCACAACCATTTTTAAAAAATTTTTTAATTATTTTTTTTTGTGTGGATTGAGTGATCATTTGAATTGATTATTGGATAGCAGTCATTAAAAGGGTTATCATGTTTCCAAAAAGCATCTTCATTTTATGTGCACCGTCTGTGATATTCAAATCAATGCTTTAGTGTAGAAACATAAAAATTCTTTTAAATTCCTTCTTTTAGCTCACACTCTTCCTATATATATCTTGTTCAAATTTTCAATCGTTCATAAAATATACATTTTATTCATCCACTCAAGTTCAAATAAATTTTTTTTGAACTTGTTGACACTTGATGTTAATACAGTTTTTCCAAATATTAATTCAGTAATTAAATTTAATTAGTCAATTTTAGATTTTTTAGATTTAAGTTGCATGTATCTACCAATAGATGGCGCCAGATAAACTTAAAAAAATGAATGAAAATTATTTATAAAAAACTTTCTGCAATATAGTGAAAAAATGTAGGAATTGACTTAAAATTTATATATATATATATATATATATTACTTGTTTAGTATTATAGAGGTATTTAGTATACGAGTACAAAATACTCCTTACATATAAAGGGACACATGGATAGAAGAAATTCTATCCCAAAAAACCATTTTTTAAAATTTTTTTTAAATTATTTTTTTTGTTTGTGTGGGTTGAGTGATCAATTGAATTGATTATTGGAAAACATAGCAGTCATTAAAAGGGTTATCATGTTTCCAAAAAGGATCTTCATTTTATATGCACCGTCTGTGATATTCAAATCAATGTTTTAGTGTAGAAACATAAAAATTCTTTTAAATTCCTTCTATTAGCTCACACTCTTCCTATATATATCTTGTTCAAATTTTCAATCGTTCATAAAATACATTTTATTCATCCCCTCAAGTTGAAATAAATTTTTTTGAACTTATAGTGGACGACACTGGATGTTAATACAGTTTTTTTCAAATATTAATTTATTAATTAAATTAAATTAATTAATTTTAATTTTCATATGGGATAAATATTCATATATTCAAGCTGCTCTTTCTTCTCATTTGCTCATCATTAATTAATTAATAATTAGTTAATAATCTCATAACTAATTATTAATTAATTAAGGATTATTAATTATTTTATTCATTAAATTATTAATTATTTTTATTCGTTTAATTATTAACTATTATTATTTTATTATCAAATATTTTTATTATTCATTTAATATATATTGTTCAATTTTTAAAATAATGTAACTACAAATTGGCAATAATATAAAAATCGTCTGATTTTAATTTAGCTTATATTTCAGGATATTATTATTCTTAATTTTTTACACTTGAAATTTGAAACGATCGTGTTTTGAATATTCTTGTTAATGTATTCTATATTTTTTAATTTTAAATGATCAAAGAGTTTTTAATTAAATTTGAAATACAGCCTAATATATTTGCTTTTATTATTTTTATCGTATGTATTTGCTTTTATTATTTTGCTGTAATTCGAGATTGCTGTTCTTTTTTTTTCAATTCCTTCTATTAGCTCACACTCTCCCTATGTATATCTTGTTCAAATTTTCAATCGTTCATAAAATACTTTTTATTCCTCCACTCAAGTTCAAATACATTGTTTTTGAACTTGTAGTGGATGACACTTGATGTTAATACAGTTTTTCAAATATTAATTCGGCAATTTAATTACTTAATTTTAGTTGTTTTAGATTTAAGTTGCATATATCTACCAATAGATGGTGCCAGATAAACTTAAAAAAATGAATGAAAATTATTTATAAAGGAGTTTCTGCAATATAGTGAGAAAAAAAGAAGGAATTGACTTTAAAAAAATTTGTTTTTATATTACTTGTTTGGCAGGATGTGACATTTAAAAACATGTTTCAAGTCTTGCCAATGTGAATTAGAATTAATAAATATTAGTGTTGTAAAATATCCTTTGAAGTTGAAGGCTGAGTTTTATCTTTCCGTTTTGCTAAAATTTGTTATTATTTCTTAATGTAATATCATTTAATTGCTAAATTGTACAAATTTACTTTAATAGGCTGGATCGTTTTATTGTTGATTAGCATAATATCATATTAATTAATAATATAACTAATTTTATATTCTCGAGTAGTGATATTGAGTCAGATTTTTTAAACACTTTAATAAACTGTATAATTTTAGATGTTAGTTATTATAATTTTTTGAGTGTTAAAGCAAGTGAAAATTTTCTTCCATTTTTATTCCATGAAACAAAGGACACGAATAGTTTGATGATATTCCTTAAAAGGAAATGAATAGATCATTTTTAAAAAATAAAATTTTTTTATTATATATAATGAAATTATTATAAATTAAAAACTGCTTTTCGGTATTATAATTTAAATAGTTATTATTTTAAATATAATTTATAGTTATTATAATATTTATTTATTATAATTTTAAAATTACTTTTATTTTTTATCATTTAAATAATTGTTATTATAATTATAAATTTTATTTATTATAGTATTTATTTGTAATTTAAAAATTACTTTAATTTATTGTAATATAAATAATTATTATTATACTAATATTTTATATTTATTATAATATTTATTTATTGTAATATAAAACTATATTTATTTTTTTTAATTTAAATAATTATTATTATAATTATAACTTATATTTATTATAATATTTATTTATTGTAATTTAAAAATTACTTCCATTTAATATAATTTAATAATTATTATTTTAATTATTAAATAATTTATATTTATTATATTATTTATTTAATATAATTTACAAATTTACTTTTTATTTATTATAATTTAAATAAATGCTTTATTTATAATTATTTATTATAATATTTATTTATTGTAATATGAAAATTACTTTTATTTATTATAATTTAAATAAATACTTTAGTTATAATTATTTATTATAATATTTATTTGTAATATGAAAATTACTTCCATTTATTATAATTTAAATAATTAATATTTTAATTACTAATTATATTTATTATAATATTTATTCACTGTAATTTAAAAATTACTTTTATTTACTATGATTTAAATGATAATTATTATAATTACAATTTAAAAATTACTTCCATTTATTATAATTTAAATGATAATTATTATAATTACAATTTATATTTATTATATTATTTATTTAATATAATTTGAAAATTTACTTTTATTTATTATAATTTAAAATAAATACCTTAGTTATGATTATTTATTATAATATTTATTTATTGTAATATGAAAATTACTATTATAATTTAAATAATTAATATTTTAATTACAAATTATATTTATTATAATGTTTATTCACTGTAATTTAAAAATTACTTTTTATTTACTATAATTTAAATGATAATTATTATAATTACAATTTATATTTATTATATTATTTGTTTAATATAATTTAAAAATGTACTTTTAATTTATTATAATTTAAATAAATATTTTAGTTATAATTATTTATTATAATATTTTTTTATTGTAATATGATAATTACTTCCATTTATTATAATTTAAATAATTAATATTTTAATTACAAATTATATTTGTTATAATATTTATTCAATTTAAAAATTACTTTTATTTACTATAATTTAAATGATAATTATTATAATTACAATTTAAAAATTACTTCCATTTATTATAATTTAAATGATAATTATTATAATTACAATTTATATTTATTGCTATATTTATTTATTTTAATTTAAAATTTGATTTTATTTATTATAATTTAAATAATTTTTATTATAATTATAATTTATATTTATTATAATATTTATTTACTATAATTTAAAAACTTTTAATGTTATCAAAAATATTTTATTTACTCTTAATAATTTTAATGTTACTTAGTTATCAGATTATGCAATAAAATTATTACTTTTTTATGTAAATATATTCATTGAATAAAATTGGATTAATTTATTATGTTTCATCATGATGAATTAAATAATAAAATGTGAAACACTTATTTTCAAAGTATGTTATGCTTTTTCAATCCACTAAAATGTATTTGTAAAATGTGCAATGATTTAATAGCCGTTAAAGAAATGAATGAATAAATATTATGTAAGAGAAATTGTTTTTTATTTTGAATATAATAAAAAAAAAATATAACTTTAGGAGAATAATTTAACAGTTTTTTTTTTTATTATTTATTTATTTATTTTTAAAAATTTTTTCATCTTTTCAATTCCTACCATTAGTTCACACTCTCCCTATATATATCTTATTCAAATTTTCAATCGTTAATAAAATATTTTTACTCCTCCACCTCCTTGATGTTAATACAGTTTTTTCAAATATTAATTCATTAAATAAATTTAATTAATTAATTTTAGTTATTTTTTTTAAATTTAAGTTGCAGATATCATCTACCAATAGATGGCGCCAGATGTAAGAGGAAAATTTCAACTTTATTTGTAAAGGAATTTTCTGCAATATAGTAAAAAAGTAAGAACTGACTTAAAATTTTTTTTGTTATTATACTTGTTATTTAAGTATTTTTCTTTTAATTTATTTATTCTAGTATATTTCTCATAAGAATAATAGATATGAACTTGATGAATTCTAAAAATATAAAGTAAAAAATATTTCTTATAATTTTCATGCATATTTTTTAGATTTGACGAAAAATAAAATCAAAGTGTTACTTTTATTTTTTAATTAATTTAATTTTGCAAAAATTTTGAGAAAAAAAAACTTTGCAAAATCTTTTCAAGATCATCATATCATCTTCGAGTCAATTCTCAATCAAATATTATCATGAAGAAATATGAATTTAGTTGGTTAAATTTTTTTTTTTGTGGATATTGGAATTAATACAGCATTATGTATTTTTAAACCAGTGTAGATATTCGTTATTATAAATTGATATTCACTTGCTTATGCTTCAAATTTTGCATTTTGTGAAGAAAAAATGTTTATGAATTGATTTCAGTATTTTCGTGGGGAAAAGATGATAAAAATGTTTTATTTAGAAGTATAAAAAGGTAAAAAAATCATTTTGATGGTACAAATAATTAGAAGAATGAGCAATGGGTATATGTATGGAGAATAACTGATAGTATTATATGTTATGGACCAACATACATATTGGTATAAATTGTTAGAATGGTGAAAATCGGTATATCTATGCAGTATAACTGATAGTATTATATGTTATGGATCAACGTAATATTGGTATAAGTTGTTAGAATGGTGAAAATGAGTATAGCTATGGAGTATAACTACTATTATATGTTATGGACCAACGTTTATATTAGTACAATTTGATACAAGTTATTAGATTGATGAGAAATTGGTATATCTATGTAGTATAACTAATACTATTATATGTTATGGGCCAACGTATATGTTAATACAATTTGATACAAATTGTTAGATTGATGAGAAATGGGTATATTTAAGGAGTATAACTGATAATATTAAATATTATAGAGCAACGTATATATATTAGTACAATTTGATATCTATGGTATATATGGTATATCTATGTAGTATAACTAATACTATTATATGTTATGGGCCAACGTATATGTTAATACAATTTGATACAAATTGTTAGATTGATGAGAAATGGGTATATTTAAGGAGTATAACTGATAATGTTAAATATTATGAAGCAACGTATATATATTAGTACAATTTGATATCTATGGTATATATGGTATATATCTATGCAGTATAACTATTACTATTCTATGTTATGGGCCAACGTATATGTTAATACAATTTGATACAAATTGTTAGATTGATGAGAAATGGGTATATTTAAGGAGTATAACTGATATTATTAAATATTATAGAAGCAACGTATATATATTAGTACAATTTCATATAAGTCATTAGATTCATGAGTAAAGGATAAATGCAATAAGTATAACATGCTTTTATATGTTATGGACCAACGTTTATATTAGTACAATTTGATGCAATCAGTTAGATTGATTAGAAATGGTTATATCTATGGAGTTTAACACATTATTATATGTTATTAACCAACGCATATATATAGGAAAATTTGATTGAAATTGTTAGATTGACGAGAAATGGGTATATCTATGGAATATAACATGTTATGATATAGACCAATGTATATATTAGTACAATTTGATACAAATTGTTACTTTGATGAGAAATGGGTATATTTAAGGAGTATAACTGATAATATTAAATATTATGAAGCAACGCATATATTAGTACAATTTGATATAAGTCATTATATTCATGAGTAAAAGGTAAATCGGTAGCATTATATGTTAAGGGCCAACGTATATATTGATAATTGTTAGATTGAGGAGAAATGGGCATATCTATTTAGTGTAATTGAAAGTATGTTAGATTATATACAGACATACGTAATGCCATATAATTTCTCAAGTGTTTCGTAAGTAATATGGACAATTATTTTTAACTATCACTTAAAGAGATTGGTTGGTATGAAATTACATTTATTGAGCAAAGAAAGGAATTCCACAATATTTTATTTATAAACAGATAGATAGGAAACAATCATAACATATTTAGAAGGGGGGGTAAAGGGGAAAAATATTTACATAGAAATCCAGTTAACTTTGATGAGGTTTGATTACAGTAATTCCAACATTTTTCTCATAATAAAACTATAACATCACAAAATACAACCCTCTCCACCATATTCGCTTTTGAGCCGCAACACTCATATACTGGCATACTGGCATTTTGGAAGAACTACGAAGGATTTTACAGGTGGCACACAAAATATCTGCAGGAATCTTAGAGCATCATGCAAGCCTGGATATAAGGTAAGGGTGCTGTGTTTTTGGTTCAAGACGTTTAGTAACATTGTGATCAATAGGATCAACACTAATGAGTAGGGTTGAACACAAACGTATACCTATATGGATTGTATAAGCATTATCACCACTGTTCAGAGGTGTTACAACTAGATCAAAAATACAGTTAATTTGTTGTAGCATTGATAATGTCTAAATCTTGAATTTTGAAACACATAAAATATACAGGTAATCCTCGAGTTACGACAGCTCATATTTGGAACCACACTTGCTTGTGCAAGTCAACTTACAACAATTGAAATACTCAATGCTTAGTAATGAAAACCGTATAAAAATTTTTTTAATTACATTTACAAAAAAAAATTTATAGAATACTCCAGAAATGACCAAATTGTCGTATTATTTTTTTTTTTTTTTTAATTTTTTTGAACTTAATTTATAATTTTTTTATTGATTATTATATGTAACAATAAATTACTATTTTTATTGTTTTCTTTACTTATTTTATTATAAATTTGAACATTATTTTTTGTATAATAAATAATACTTTTATTGATTCTTACTTATTTTATTAAAATTTGAACATTATTAACATTTTAATATTAAATATTTTTATTGATCTTTACTTATTTTATTGTTTTTATTGAGTGTTTTTAATTAAAAATTATATTAATATTTGAATTTTTTTTTTGTGGTTGTTTATTATATTGTCATTAATAATTTTCAGCATGAAAAAAAAAAAAAATTAAAAAACATAAATAAATTAACATTCAAATAACATAATATTAACATTAATAATATTAACATTCAAAAAAAATTGTTATTAATTTTAGAATTTATGTTATGATCTCTCATAATTTTGCTTGTTAATTATTACAAATCAATATTTTTATTGATAGTAAAATATTTTTTTTTAAATTAAATTATTTTTACTTAGTGAAAAATTCTGCAGGTAATAATATATCTTTTATATTTCCTAAAAAGTTTTGTAAGATTTTTTTTACTTATTTTTTAAATTTGTAATTCTTATATTTAATCATTTATAAAAAAAAAAAAGTACAATTGCACTAGTATAATTATACACATTATTTCTTAAATATTTTGAAAAAAAAATATTATAAGAAATACTATTTATTTTTCTTTTTAAGTTTTGTAAGTCTTGTATTGAATTACTTATAAAACAATACATAATTTTTTTAATGTTTACATAAATATATATCTTGTTTTCATCATTTAATGTTAAATCTGAACCTAAATTATAAAATTATTAACACAGAAAAAGTACAAAAAAAAATATGATTTATAGAATGAGATAATGCGATAACATTGATATTGGTCATCGTAATTCAAGAATTACCTGTAATCTCATTATAAAAATACTATAAACAAACAACTATGTTAAACAAAAGTAAATATCCAAGACATAATTAAATAAATAGATTGAGATATTTTAACACAAAAAAGGCTATTTTTTTATTGATTTGATAAAGCTGCCATTGTAGAGCATAAATGTGACATTGTAGTATATATAATTACTACAACGTAAATCAGCTCGGTAGATTAATTATTTGATTTTTGTACGTCAATATATCTATAATTTTTATTAATTTGATACTAATATTGATATTTATGTTGACTAAGATATTTTGTATAGTTTTTTTCAAATGGTATTTTATAAATTAAATAGAATTATTTAAATTTAAAATCAAAATTAATTAATTTAAAATTATTTAATTAAACATTAATTATTAAAATTAATTAATAAAATTAATGGATTATTATTAATTATTAAAATTAATGTAAAATTAATTATTTAATTAAAAAAAAATAATTACTTTAAATTTTTAGTTTTAAATAAAATTTTATATGAAAGACAGATAATTATTTATTTAAAATATTGGAAAAATGATGATAAACAACACAGAATGTTCGAACAAATAGATAATTGAATTTACAGAATTTATTGAAAAATACATACTTTTTATAAGAGAACTGACAGTTTCTTCTTATGCAATATGGGATGAATTTGCTATATACCTGTTATTTTCATTCTTTAATTAAAAATATTTTTATTTATATTGTAATATTTTATCTTTAATGAGGGTTGTCCATCTAAGCAAATTATAAAAATTTATATTTATTTTTTGTTTTTATATTGTTATTTCTAATAACAATATATGTTATTATTGTTTTTCTCTTATTATTTTTCTCAAACTGTCTTCCAAGATAGGATAGTTATTCTGGATTTATTTAAATTTTGATCTTAAATTAAATTAAATTTTTTCTAAAATTAAATTACATTAAATTTAAAATTATCCAAATTTTTAATTTCAAATATACTTTTGTGAAAACTTTCTTATTTTATTCAATTTATAATTAATATGGTTAATTTTTTTTTTTTTTTATTTCATGATAATTATTTTATTTTGTAAAATTGATTTTTATTTAAATTTCATGTTTAGAGACTAATAAAAGTATAATTTGAATTATCGTTTAATATTTTCTATCGAACTAAAATGCTCTTAGTCAAGAGATATTCCCTTTGTGTATAGTTTAGAATAACATCACCATTTTCAGGAATATATAATAAAAAATTGAAGAATATATGATTGAAGAAATATATGATTGACGATATATATTAAAAAAATATTGTTAACTTTATTAGAATAGTTATAATTTAAAAAAAACTGTACTTGTTAAATTATGAATCTACTTTTTATTTTTATGGAACGTTTTATGAAATTTTTTGATTGGATTTAAAAGTATTACAATAAATTTTAACATATTTATTTAATTTGTACTTGATAAAAAAATCATAAGGTAATTATGTGTTTTTATGCTACCAAAAATATTCGTACATAATAAATAAAAAATGTCAAATAATACATGTTAAATTTATAAAATAAAAATTTATTTAATTTATAGAACAATTTTATTTAAAAATTTATATTCTTAAATTTTTTTTTTTTTTTTATTATCGTAACATATTTAAAGTATTAAATATATCTGTAATTTTATTTATAACTTTTCATAAATAAATGTATTGATAGAGATTTACTAAAATTATCATTATTTCATTAAAATTTAAATTGAAATATATATTAATTGCTTATAAGAATGTGTATAAATTTTTGAAAGGATTAGAATTAAATTTATCTTTATTTTATTATAATTAATATACTAACGTTTATTCACACATTGAATTAGTATTATTAAAGGAAACAAGTAATTATTACATCTTTTACAGAAAAAAAAAATTCTTAAAACTATCAATTCTCTTAATCAAAATAATTTTAAAAACTCAAATAAATACAAAATATATATAAATACAAAATATATATAAATACTAACATAAACAAAGAAAACCTTTTATAAATACAAACATATACAAAGAAAACATATATAAATACAAACATATAAAAGGAAACATATATAAATACAAAACATGTACAAAGAAAACATATAAATGCAAATATATACAAAGAAAACATATATAAATACAAAACATATACAAAGAAATTTCAGAAAATAATCTATCGATATTAATAATAAATTACAAACATTCTTAATTATAATCAACAAATAATTACACAAAAGTTTAATATATTGATAAAAATAAGTAAAATTATGGAAATATTTACTACTTAAAAGACAGAAAATAATTAATTTTATTTAAAAACATTAATTTTATTTTTGTTTTCCATAAAAAAATTGATATGCCATTTTTGATACATATTTTTTGCTACTTTCAAATTTAAAATAATTATTACAAAAATAATAAAAAATAGATATTTTAATCAATAATTTAAATAATACTAAATATATACTTTTATTTTGTCATTAATATTTTCTTTCAATTGAGTTACATAGGAAAAATAACTTTAGAACACTGATATACACATTTTCATTTCAAAAATATTAAATACTTTGTCCAGGATAGATATGTAAACACTTAAATGTGGAAGCCATGAGTTTTGTTTATTTTAGAAACCACAACCTGTAAGAATTATTGAATCTACAGCTTGTTTGTTGGTGCTCAACTCAAATTTAAAAATAAAAAAAATTTATCTTTATATAAAGATTTTTTTTTCTTTATGGAAGCCATCATGGTAGAACATACCACTTCCACAAATTAATTTTATTGGTTTCGTAGCAAATTAAAAAAATAATTAAGTAAATAAGGTTAAATTAAGGTTAATTAAACAAAGGTAAATAAGGTTATTTAAGCAAATACGGTTTCATAGCAAATTAAATAATAATTAAAAAAATATGCAATTAAAAATATAAATAAGATCTATTAATTTTTGTTTTAAAAGTAAATATTTTTCAATTCCTACTATTAGTTCCCACTCTCCCCTATATGTATCTTGTTCAAATTTTTAATCCAAATACTTTTTCATCCACTCAAGTTCAAATACATTTTTTTTAAACTTGTAGTGGATGAACTGATGTTAATACAGTTTTTTCAAATAATAATCATTAAATATATTAATTAATTAATTGTAGATAATATGTTGTAATTAATATGGGAGAAAAAAATTTTCTTTTATTTAGCAGGATATAAATTTATATTAATTGTAATTATTCAATAAAAAAAGTAACTTAAATAAAAATTTTTATTTGTTGACCTAAATAGGTATTGACTTTAAAATTTAATTAATAAGTTCTAATATTAATTTTAAATGTAGAAAACAATTAAGATTATAACAATACTTCAAGAAGCTGTATTGTTATTATTACAATATTAATTTTTTTTCGTATTTCTTACTTTCTTTAAGGAAATAATAGGTAATTTAGAAATTTAAAGAGAATTTTTAAACAAAAATTATTTATATCGTATGTAGTTAATTTATTAAAAATTATCCAGTACAAAAATAAAATATTTTTAAAAAAATCATAAATTTAAGGTTTTTATAAAAATAAATATTTATTAATTCTAGACAAATTATATGCTTTTTTTTAGCAAATATATGTTTAATTATCTAAGGAAATAAATATGATAAGTTGTCTCAAATATTATTTATTATGAATTTATAAGTGAAATGGCCTGGAAAATTTTCGAACGAATTTTTTTGTATTCCAGATACAGTTTTAAGTATTTATTTTTAAAGTCATATTATTTTATAATTGTATTTATTTTTAATTATATTTGCAAACGTGCCAAATTACACTACAAACAACCACAGATTTCATTAACTTTGAATAATATTTTTTATTTTTACTGTATTTAATTTTTCATGCTGAGTTTCTATGATATGTACTGATTGAAAAATAGATATTTCAGCCATTTGAAATAAATCCATATTAATATTTACCGTTTAATTATATTGAAAGGCATTTACAAGAAAATATTAACATCAAACTTATTTTTGTTTCTAAACTGAACATTTCCAATTCAATATCATTACAGTGATATTTTTAATTTGTTTGTTTTAAATTATATACTTATTTATACTTTTATTTTTAACTATTATAATAAAAAGTTTAGATAATGAAAATAATTTTTCCACCTTTTTAGTTGTAATATCAGAACGTAAATTCTTTAAAGAAGGAATGATGTTGTTTTAAAATTCATTTTTTATATTACTAATTAAAAATAATTTTTGTTTAAATAAATTTGTAAATGCGATTGTAAATATTTTGTTAATATTTCCATAATATTTAATTGATTTGAAATATTGAATTATTTTTGAAATATTGAATTATTTTGAAATATTGAATTATAAAAATAAAAGGATACCCTAACAAACTATATGTTTTATACATGACGATCTACGAATTAAAAATTGTAACAGCATATGACTTTTTAATACTTTAGTATTATTTCTTGTTTTTGATTATTATTTAAATGATGATCGAAAAAAACAATAAAGGTTATAATTATGTACAATAAAATATAAAAAGAGATTTATTCAATTCCTTCTATTAGTTAGTTCACACTCTCCCTATATATACCTTCTTTAAATTTTTAATCGATAAAAAAATACTTTTTATTCATCCACTCAAGTTCAAATACATTTTTCTAATTTGTAGTGGATGACACTGGATGTTAATACAGTTTTTTGAAATATCAATTCATTAATTAAATTTAATTAATTAATTTTAGTTTTTTTTAGATTTAAATTGCATGTATCTAATAATAGATGACGCCAGATGTAAGAGGAAAATTTCGACTTTATTTGTAAAGGACTTTTCTGCAATATAGTGAAAAAAAGTAGTAATTGACTTCAAAATTTTTTTTTTATGTTACTTGTTTTTCTTTTCGTTTGCTAGATTTAAAAATTATAACTTCATGAAATAAGATGTAAGCAAATAATTATTTCTTTATGTAGTAAAGCAGAAACAAAAATAACAATAAATGTACAAAAAAATCTGGAAAACATATAAGGATATATTAAATTATGCTGGAAATTAAATATTCCCTTACTGAACATATTTTAAAAAAACTAAAATAGAATAAATAACATAAAATAAATATTAATGGCAAATATT